>BMAU01003204.1:0-92248 GCA_019973935.1 Trichonephila clavipes
AAAACATTCATATAGCCCTCAACTTTCATTTAAAAAGAATTGAATTGAACTCCTAGATTTATAATGTTTTATTTTTATTTTTCCAACCCCATACTACTTTTCTCTTTATTAGTCGATTTCTGCAAATTCCATTCTTATGGGATCCCTACTCAACAAAGAAAATGTGGTGGCCAGTTTACACACAAGTCTGTAGGCCTAATAGGTTTGATATCTCGTGATAAGAGATTCTCTTATATAGATGAGTGATTAGATTATATTAGTAAAAAATATTGTTTTTATTTTTTGGTATAACTACAGTTAATTTTACATTTCGCCATTTCCAATACTATACATTATTTGTTATACAATACTTATTAATAATTGACATACTAAACATTTTCGAAATTAGTTATTGATTATTTAGTCGGAAATTTTTTACCACTTTCTTAATTTACTGAAAATAGTTCTATAGGGGATTTTTTTTCACAGTTTACTATAATATAAAACGTTTCATCAAGAAAATTTTCAGTTGTATCTTTCACTCATACTCTTGACTTTGAAAGATTCTAATGTAGGCACAATATAATACTTTTAAATAAATTTGGAAAGTATAGTGTTGTTTTATTTCACAAATTAAATGATGCAATATAAAAAGTTATTTGTGCATTTTTTAAAATTTATCTTACCAAAGAAATAATCTCTTTAAATATTATTTAACATAAATATCTCGTATATTTAGGTACTTATCTATTTTCCAAGATATTTACAAAATTACTTTGAAGAAAAATTTTAGTGTATTCCATTAACAAAAATGTGCTAACAAAATATCATTTTATATTTTTAAGGAAATATTTGAATAAAAATATACACAATTTTCAAATGGTGTTGATTACTGGAAAATACATAAAAAATTTTAATAATTCAAAGAACAGCGTATGTGTTTAACAAATTAATTCATTTATTTTGATCAAAATAATATATTTTAGAAAAATTATTTCCTTCTTTTTACATCTGTAGAAAAAAATTAAGGCAATCAATGAACGTTTTATTGAAAAACATGACCGAATTTCTGAAAGAATAACCATTTCTTGGAAGAAAAACTCTATGAAAGAGACGGCACAAAGCAATTTCAAAATATGTTTTTTCCTTCTATGTCTACTAAAAGCTATTATACTTTTAAGAACGTTTTTTCCTTCGAACAACTCCCATAAATCTGAATTTCATTGAAGAAAAGAAAATTTCTTTTTGTAGGAAAACGATTTTATATTCCTTCTAAGATTGCTACTCACTTGAATTGCAGTTTCACCAGTATCTCTTCCTCCCCTCCCTCTTTCCTAAGCCTAAATTTTGTTTCTACTAATTCGAAAAACTTCGAAGCAAACATTGAATTAATCTAAAATGTCTCAAACTAAATGAAACAGGAAAAGTTGATAGCACAACAAACGAAATACTTTTTGTGTGTTTTATTCGTTTAATTTGTAGATGTTAGTTTCTTTATAACTTTCCTTAAAAAAAAGAACTTTCTTTTTTTAAGTTTACTGTAGCAGAGCTATCGGATTATTTATATATATACAAGCAGATTTAGCATTAATTACATTCTTTTATGATTTCACATGAATGCTTTATTTTTTTCCAAAATTATCTTTTTTGTATTACTTAATTTTATGTGTCTAACTTAAACTTAAATCAAATATGAAAATATAAATTGCTGAGCATATTTTTAAAGAATCACTGGTAAAAAACAGGATATAGTATGTTAAGAAAAAAATGAATTGTACAGTTTCCAAATTTCACTATTAAGATCAATAAGTATCTGGGTATAGGTAATGAATTACCAAACAGTTGATGAATAAAATTCTCAATCCAGATGTGAAAATCTCTGCAATCCTTTACTTCTCAACTAACTGTGAGATATATATTCCCACACTCATCTCTATCTTTTTCCCACTTTTTACCTTATAACTAATCTAAATATTATGTTTCCTCTGTAGGAAAGAGGTAGTTGAAATGTGAAGCTTTAAAAAAATCCTCCCATGTTAGTTTTAAGAGAAACTAGCCTCGATGGCTGTGAGGTTGTGGGTTTAATCCCGGTGGGAGTCAACAGATTTTCTAGATGTGAAAATATTCGGCACGCATGCAATATGTGGCCTGTAAAATATCCCTTAAGTACAAATTTGGCTCTAGTACTCGGCAAACTTAAATTATGGCAATACCCAGCATTTGACAAGAGTCTAAACTGAATAAATTTCAAACATTACAGTTTTATAGCGGAAGCCGCCACTAGATGGTGCCACCAAAGAAATCGTTTCAACTCTTGGGGACTTGCCTTGTCGGCAAATGGCTTATCTGCCAAAATGCAGCCAATTTGAAACAAACTAAGTTTTTTAAGAGAAAACTTCGCAATATAGTAGGTTGCACATTAACCAGTTAACGCTTTGTATAAGAGGTGTTGATGTCTTTTGCTTAGAACTTGATTGCGGTTACATTTCAACAGGACAATCATGACAACGAAAGCAATATTTATATTCCTTTCTTCGGCTACGAGATTGTATTGCTGACAACCTACCTGCTGTCTCTTTCTATCACCTTTTTAATTCGCCATGTTGATGATTGGAGAAGGACTGGCCCGGAGTACGCCATCCATTGCTACACCAGATCGGCTTTAATAAGGTTTGCGGGTAGTATGAACAGCTACAATCCAATAAGACTTCGAAAACATTTTTGACTTGGTGTGGAGATGTGTAGCAATTTGTATTACCTGCCGTAAAGGTAAAATCTAATACTGAGCTCTTCGTCGTCTTTTTATGTGTGAAGTGAAGAACAAAGTGTATTTTAACTATTTCAATTTTGTACTGTATGTAATCCCTCTATTAACTTTGGCTTTGATATTCCTAGGCCATGCGGCTACCTTTTACATGCGCATTAGTGTATATTAGAAATCTTGTGTGAATTATTTAGTGTATTGCCAAGTCTTTAGTATCTTTAGTAATGTATTTAATTTCTTGCTCTATAATAAGCAATTGGTCGGAGACTACAAATCATGTTTACATCAATCAAAATATAGTGTATTTAATATAATTTGCTTTAATATATTTATAGATAAAATAGAAATTACCTTTTTAGAAAAATATGCTAAAAAGTATCGTTTGAAACGCATGACTCACAAAAAACTACTCACTACACTACTTTTCTGAAATGAAATTTTGAAACTGACTTAAACGTACAGCTTCTCCATAAATCTTCCAATCTTTGAGACATAAGTTTATCTAAATTAGTAAATTACTTATATTATCTCCTCTATTTATATAATATTTTAAGCCAATTTCGTCGAGGAACATATTATATATATAAACATTCCCTCATTCCAAAACAAATTCCAAGCCAAACCACAAATCCGTCATCGTTCTCTAGCTCATTAAATAAATCTCACCACAGATTCCTTTTACACTAACTCAACAATATTCTCCACCAATCACGGAGGCAGAATTGCATCAAAGATGCTACTATAAAATGATCTGCGCCCTTAGTATCTTTCAGCATGTGTGGTGACTCCGTAAATAAATAGCTAATGTCCAAATGGTCAACTAAACAGGTGAACCTTGACAATTAGCCGACATTAGGTTCTCGAATCTACAGGGAAACATCACGTACTCCTAGTCATTTTGATCTTCCAATGGTTATTAATAGCGCATAATTGAGTAAAATGAGAAGTCTGAATGCAATGCTCATTGAATGGGTTATTTATATATTAACATGAAAGTATGGATGTATTCCTTTATAGATGCACTAAGGAATGTATTACTAAGAAATTGGGCCCTCATTTCGTGTACAAAAAGTTGGTCTACAGAAGTGGAAAATGATATAATGTTTACAATAAATATATATTAAAGACGTTTTCCTTTTCAAAAATAGGTTTAAAGAAATAGGTCTTAAGTATAATTATTTTCTTTAAACTGATAATTGTTAAATGTGTTCCCAAAAATTCATTTGTTGATAAAAACCAGTAACAGGCTTAAAAACTTGGAATGGACTTCGTACAATTACTGTTTAAATATTAAAATACAGTCTAACCTCTATATAAGGAAGTCACTAAATCCCGAAAAAGTTCGTTACATGGAAAATTCGTTATATAGAGGCATCTTTACTATACTTTATAACCCACATAAAACAAAAAAATTTAATTTCATAAACACTATGTATTAAAAAAGGAATTACCACGCATTTTCTTTTAAATTAACCTCATCTAAAAAAAAGGGAAAAAAACTGCAAGGAAAAAAACAAGAACAAAGAATGTAGAAGAATTCACTGTATTTTCTTACTATTAAGATAATTGTATACCAATAATGAGTTTTAAGAACATTTCATAATTTAAAGCATGCATGTAATATTAAACATACATTATTTAATAATTAGAATATGGTGACACGGGACAATTCGTTTGAGGGTGAAAGAGGATATCGAGGATGTTTCTAGTGAACTGGGCAACAGGGTTAAAGGTTGCACTTCTTGGATGAAACATCCACAACAACACTATTGCTCTCGGCGAGTTAGGATCCAATAAAAAACAGTTCAAGATTTATGAACCCATAAAAATGTGTTAAAGAGGGAATAACTTGACATTTTTTCAGAAAACTTTAAAAAAAGTGAGAACAAAAAATTGAATCACAAAAGAAAAAGTTCAAAAATGTAGAAAATGCGCTTCGTTATAGAAAGGTTATTTTGCGAAGAAAATCGTGAAATGTTCAAGGTTGCAGAAAAATTCGATATATAGAAAATTCGCAATATAGAGATTCGTTATATAGAGGTTCGACTCGTATTAGATTTACAATTACGTAAAAGGTAAGCAAATTTTATGAAATTTATCAAAATTTTTAAAAATATGTATATGATATCAAAAATAAAAAAATTATTCAGTGAATTATCATCTATTTGCTTCTAAATACCATTGTGAAAATAGTTTTATATACAAATAAGATTTAAAATAGCTTTATTAGTGTCGTCAAGAATGTTTCTTAAATAATTTTTATTTCGAGTTGTCAAAATTAACGTTTTAGTAAAAATTTCTTTTTATTTATACTAATTATTTTAAAAGAGAATTTCGGTAGTATGCATACGATTCTTAAATTTATCAAAGGCAGATGCAATTATTGTAGGACATGCTAATTCATTATAAAATGCCATGCAGTGAAATACGTTGACCGAGAAAACGCTTAAGATGTAAAAATCGGTTAACACGAAAAAGAATGCAACGGTTCGAATAAACTACTATGCATTTACATGACTTTTTCTTAACACGAAAAAGAAAATCGCTTAGCACGAAAATATTTCCCTACTAGAGAAGAAGGAAGGAGAAACTGAGCCAACACTGCCTAAATGTTTGCGACAGTTAATGTATTACGTTAGATTGTCTTACCGTACTATTGGAAGAATTCGTTGCAATAGATGGTGATAATGTGTGTACAGTCACAATTATAGCCAACAAAGACATTTTGGAGTTTATTCAAAGCTTAAAAAAATATATTAATGCAGATTGCGACGACGAAAACAAAATGAATAATACAGCTCTTGTCCCCACGCCATCCGAAATGAGAAACATCATGAAAAATATGCGCAATTATTTAGACGCACATTCCAATGGTGAAATGAATAACAAAATGGACTACATTGAACAATTTGTTTACACTTTTAAGCTAAAAAGACAATGCATAGAAAAAAAAACAAAATTATTTTTCAAAACTCAATAGATGTTTTGTTTTTCAAAAACTTGAGAAAGTTTTGTATTAAATTTCTTTTAAGTTCCTGTGAATGTTTCTGTTTCAGTGATTTTTATTATGCATACATATATACATATCTATGTAAATAAATGTACTCTAATAAACTACATTTTGTTTTACATAATTGTGGTTTTTTTTTTTTGCAATGTTTTTTTACACGAAATTTTTTTAACACGTACAAATATTTTAGTCAGTTTCTTGTGTTAAATGATTTTCACTGTATATTGATTTTTCTAAATCGTCTTGTCTTTAGTGCTTACAAATGCTCGAAATCTTACTTAATTTACTTTTTAAAAGAGTCTTCTCAAATAATTCCGTTTGTTAAACTACTGCAAGAATTATCTTAATTCTTTAAAGTGAATTTCACACGAAATGTACGAACTTAACATTATTCGGTATTTAATTACACTCTAGTTTTCTGTTACGTAATATGACCTTAGAATTTCCTGCAGTTGTTTGTCAAGTATAACGTATTGAAAGTTATTAAAGTATTTTCTTTAACCCTTTAAGACCAGAATTACATTTTTATCTTCGTATAATAAATTCTTCTGGTTATTAATACTATATGGACCCCAATGACATTGGGAAACATAATAAAAATCCTACTAACCCCCTGAATGTAGATGGTATCCGCACGATTGTGTGGGCTATGCGTTATCTGTGAAACAAGTCACCTATGAAATTTTACGAGTTATAAATTTTTAGCTCTAAGTTGAAAGAAAAAACAATCTTAATTCAACCAAAATTGTTACAAATAAGGAAAATATTAATCTATAATTAACTTTTTTATTAATTCATTATTTATTTACTGCAAAATCTTTCGGTTTGTTTTTGACAAGTATAAATAAACCAATGCATTTTTACAAGTTTTTTCGAACTGCTTTCGTACTTTTCAAATCTGCACTTGCGAGAACTTCCAATATCATGAACACATCGAAAATGGGCTGGTACATTCAATCCTTTATCCTGGAATGGCCAGGATAAAAGAGAAGATGTATTGAATGCAATAATAATGCACTTAGGGGGATGGTGCTAAAGCTACAATACGACCATAATTATAAAAACCGTACAGATTAACAAGATAAGTATTAAATTTTGTATATGTTACTATTAAGTAATATATATTTTTATTTTGTTTTACTTTTTGTTCGATTCACTATAAAAGCGCGTTTTATTAGTTTTTTTAAACTATAATTTGTTTTATAGTTATTTTCATTATACACGATAAAAAAAAACAATTCCAGTGAGTAATTTAATTAATAGAAAATATGCTTACCTACTTTCAAGGACTTTTCAATTTTTTTTTGATTTTTTTAGAAAATCCAATAAAACTAATGAAAATGTTCCATGCGTGCCCTAATAAAAACGTAAAACATGTTCATAGAAAAATTTTTTGAACAAAAGGGGTCGCGCAGGGATCTCGATCAAAACTAGTAACTTGATTGAAAAAAACGTTTGGCTACTCCCCCCAAAAGAGGGCGAAATATGATATAAATCCATTTTAGTTCCCATTAAGACTGTCATATTGAGGATACTCTGTCAAGGTCATTGGTAACAAATAAACAGTTTTCCCAGAATTAACGATTTCGTGAACATCAGATGAATCTGCGCATCGCGTGACCGATCCCGTGTTAAAAGTGTATTCACAAAAAACATCTTGGCCAAAATAATCCTTCAAAGTGCTCAATATGCTTATCCATATATCATATAACTCATTCACATGGAAAAAAAGCAACAGAAAAATGTTATTTACAACTTTCCTAAAAGAAAAACAGATGGAGTGAAACATACCAGTAAGTTTGAAGGTCAAATAATATATGATAGTCAAAAGTATTATTTTAGGGGTTAAAGAAACGTATATAAAAATATCTCATCGTGTGATTACAGTAAAGCAAACAAAATGTCTTCTTTTATTTGGTTATAGGATCAAAGATAGCTAATGAAAGTTTGAAGAGGAATCTTTTATTTTTGATGATCACCATATGATATATATAAATAATATCAGTGTAAATGTGCATTTTTTATTATATCAGAAAGCATTTTGATTTTCTTCATTACAAAAAATTATTTTTTAACCTTTTATTTTCAATATGCTCGTGCCCCCCTCTCAGGGATACCGCGCCCCACAGTTTGAGAAAAACTGCAGTACAAAGATTGAAAATCATCACATGCGGCAAAAGTGATTGAAGAAAAAGCAAAATAGTTGCAAAATGTCGCAATTTTACCGTTATTGTTGAAAAAAAGTCACTTGTTTTTCGCTGTACCATTGTGTGCACTTCTTTTATTTCTCTGCAAGGTCTCTGATTCTCTTGAGCAGCAGTAGTAGAGTGCTCGATCAAGAACAACATCGTTTGTATCCCTCATGGTTTTCCTTTTCTTCGAGCCATATTCCGAGTCAAGTAAGGGATGACGATTCTTTCCGAAAAAGATTGATTTTTAAATTGATTCGAATCGTAACCTGATGAATCGATTAAAAAAAATCGAAGTTTAAAAGATTGATTTCTAAAAGATCGATTCTTTCTTACGTCTGCATTTACAATGTAAATATAAAACCATTTTATGAAAAACAAGAAAAATTCCATAATGAACGATGTTTTATGAGTAAATCAAGGAATTTTTTTTGTTCAAGGCATTCGACAATTACCATTATTTTTATTATCGTGTCAAAATATCAAGTATTAAGGAAAGCATTTATTTTCCAAAAGTATTTGTTACATTGAAAAGTTTAGAAAATAGATATTAAAGCTTATAGTTCCCAATGCTTAATACCTAAGGTTTTTAAAAACAACAGTCCAAGGAGGTTCCTCTCATCACTTGCGATGTTGTCGGCAATCGAAAAAAGATGCTGACAATGGAAAACATGATCCCACGATGTTCATGTACATCATGGCTATTGAGTGAACGTGATGATGAGAATAGAGTTTTTTTGTTCTTGCCTGTAAAGTATAGGATTATACTTCAGGTGCACAACTGCCCGCAATAAATAGTGTAAAATTCTTTGTTTATTCAGTGACTTTCCAGTGTATTTACCTAATTTCAAATAATTTTAGGTTTTTACCAAAAACAGGAAAAATCAAATGCCGTTTTTGAATTCGAAGCCATAACAGTTCACAACTCAACAAAATAGCGCGTATACACCCACTCACTTGGAAACAAACTGATCTCAGCGCAGATATTTACTAAATCACACAACTAAAATTCCTCAAATATCCTTCACCATTGGGTTTGCCCGTCACTTTTGGCCTCACGCGAAACAACTGCTGAGCTTTGCACTACTCGAAAACGCGTATTCATATATAGTACATGCGTAAAAAAAAATCTGAGAAAAAAAATTGGTCCGGATATTTGACGCTCCGGATAATGAAAGTTAGGATAAACGACATTATTATGTATTATTTTAGATATAATTAGTTTTGATCTCATTGAGATGGTTACTAAAAAAGGTTTAAATTTCCAGAGGTTTTTTTTTTCCTTTTAATATTTCAATATACGAATTCTTACGGGGCTTACCGCAAAATCCGGGGTCTAATGCGCACCCATACTTTGAAGCTGCAATTTTTAATTTCGAGGTATATTCGCCGTATACCGCTCATCCCCTATTCTACGAGGAAACTTGAAATAAATAGGGTGTTTTTTTAGAGGTATAGAACTTTAAATTGCAATAAAACAGCGATGTATTATTCGATTGACATGAATTTTTTTTTATTCGAAAGATAATCTTATGGCATTACATTCTAAATATGATCAAGCAAGGCGTAGATTCGTCGAGTGGGCCCAAAACGAGATTGCCGTTGTTCCCAATTTTCATAAGCGAATTTTGTTTAACGATGAAGAATTCTTCTGGTTAAGTGGCTACGTCAACAAACAAAACTGCCGGATTTCGAGTGAAGCTAATCCACAAGTGTATGTCGAAACACCATTACATCTAGAAAAATTGACTGTTTGGTGCGCTTTATGGGCTGGTGGAATCATTCTTCAATAACGATGAAGGCCACAACGTTACAGTCCATGGTGATCGGTATAAAACCATGATTACTAACTTTTCATTCCTGAATTGAACAACCATGATGTCCAGGAGCTGTGGTTCCAACAAGACGGCGCAACATGTCACACAGCTCGTGCCACAATCGATTTATTGAAAGACACGTTTGGTGACCGCCTAATTTCACGTTTTGGACCTGTGAATTGGTCTCCAAGATCTTGTGATTTAACACCGCTAGACTATTTTCTGTGAGGCTATGTAAAGTCATTGGTCTACGCGGATAAACCACAAACGCTTGTCCATTTGGATGACAACATTCGCCGTGTTATTGCCGATATACGGCCACAAATGTTGGAAAAAGTCATCGAAAATTGGACGTCCAGATTGGACTACATCCGAGCCAGCCGTGGCAGTCCTATGCCAGAAATCATATTTAAAATGCAATGCCACAAGATTATCTTTCGAATAAAAAAAATTCATGTTAATCGAATAATACATCGTTGTTTTATTGCAATTTAAAGTTCTATACCTCTAAAAAACACCCTTTACGTATGCAATGCTGTTATGTTTTGAAGCAATTTATTCGAGGTGTTTTCCTAAGCTTTTACAAAAATAGTATACTTTTAGAGCTCTACAACCTTTTAAGTTCATTAAGATAATCATTTCTTTAAATAAACAGCATTTCGAAATATGTAGAAGTCAATTTTTTTTTATGCTTATCTCTTTTTATTTTTATTTTTAAAGCTTTCATTTTTATACCCGGTGTATAGCATGCACCCGTAATTTTCGATCTTATTTTTGGAGTTTAAGTGTGCGTTATGCGCCGGATTTTACGGTACTTAATCTTTTTTTTTAATTTTTTGGGCCACATTCGTGCGATAAACACGTTCTATTAACAACATTCCTTTTAATACTTTATATCTCATTAAGATTTGTATCATTTAATCCCTGACGGTCATTAAATGCTTAGGTGTAACAGGTAGATAAAAACTTTAATAACAATCCATTATTTTGATAGGTATAACGCTATAGATAAGACAAAAACTAAGCGTTTCAGTAACAAACATCGTAACTTCTGACAGTATTTAGATATAACATTACGTTTTAGAGTCAAATGTCACCAGTACAATAATTAAATCATCTTAAAATGTAAGTATGAGGGAAAGAATTTGAAAGATACCGCGCACCAATGGATGGAACTTCTTGAAGCACGCCCAAAGGAGGGATAAGCAGTTCAGGAGAGAGTCGTTTATCCGAATCAATTGTGACCGGATTCCGTTCAGATATGTGATTATTCGGATAACTGAAGTATATGAAACTGGACATTATACAAATATTGAAAATCATCGCATGCGGGAAACGTGTTTGAAGAAAAAGCAAAATAGGTACAAAACATCCAAATTTTACCTTTCATGTGGAAAATAATCACTTATTTTTCGCTGTACCATTATACACCTTCGGTTCTTCGCTGCAAAGTCTCTGATTCTCTTAAGCAGCAGTAGTTGAGTAGGACAGCACTCTGATTGTTGTTCATACCACTCCATATCTGTGTCTCACACAGAAAATGCATCAGCATTGGATGGATCATTACTACTTTCGTTGTTGTCCTCGTCTTCATCCGTTTCATCGTCTACAGGGTCGGATTCTTTTTGCACGTAAATCACAATCTCGTCATCAATTAGCATATAAAATCCACAGTCTTCTGCATCGTATACCAGCCAGATGTTTACCAAATTCGCGTAGATGTTTACCAAATCAAACATCTGAAATTCCCCAAATATCCCTTACCTTGAGTTTTACCGATATTTTTGACCTCACTCGAAGCAACTGTTCAGGATTGCACTGTTCGAAAACGTATTTATATACTTTGCATGCTTCTGACAAAAAACAACTAGTCCGGATATTTGACGCTCCGGTTAATTAACGTTCGGATAAATGACGTTCTATTGTATAGCTTCAATTTAAATTTAGTTTATTTATATTATGAAGCTAAAAAATGTGAATCAGAAATTCCAAAAATATTTTACTACGAATTTATCTATCATGAATCCGATATAGAATATCATAGCAGTACAAAAATATAAAATGTTTGTAATGTCAAGAAACGGGAAAGAATAATAATACTGGACCACAAACTCTCAAATAAGACTGATTTATTTAGCTTTCTATTTTCTAAATCTAATGAATCTGGGATTCAGACAGAAATAGCAAACACCGGCTTGAAAATCGAATACCAATGTTGAGTGAATCCTTTGAAAGGTTTCTTTGATCCCTTCGAATCTACAGCAAAGAGGGAATGCGCAAATTTGCTGATAAGATCAAGTTTAATCTATTTCTTTCCTATTTCTGGAAGTTCTTCTGTGACAGGAATTTTAATGAGCCAGGCCAGTGTGATATGTAGATTCCTAGGACTATGCAAAGATTTAATCGAAATTTCTGTTGGACTGAAAAATACCGCTGGTTTTCATTTAGACATCATTAAAGATTTTCTTCTTTAGTGAAAAGCTGATATAACTCGGCCTTTAAAGAAATAAATGGTCATATGACAAAGCAAACGGCTTAATTTAAAAGGAAATTAAATTGGATTTTTTTTCGTTTTAATTGAATTTGGATATTTAATGTACAGGGGTAAAGATCCTTTCTTTAGAAAACCATTAGTTGTTCAGAAAATAATGCAATCCGACAGATTGTTAAAATGAACAATTTATATCTTTTATTTTTTATTATGAAATGATTTTATATTGTTTTTTAAAATTCTTTATATGTAAATGATTTAATATTTAATATATGTATATTTAATATATGATTTTTAATATATATATTTTAATACATATTAATATTAATTTTTAAAATTGTGTAATTAGTGTAAATAATTTGTATTTTGATCTGCAATGCACTTATATTACTTTTTGTTATAATTACTTTATATTAAAATTGTAATGTTCACAAGAAACATCGTCCCTTACGTTGCAATGGTGATTCAATGAGAACTTGGCGAAATCTTGGCGATAGAGACATCAGTATATGAGTAGATAATGAAGTTTAATGAAATCAATAATTAAGTTTCCAAAGAAATATTTATGTATTTGCTAATTAAGTTTTCAAATACTGATAGACATAAGACGTTTCAATTATAAGTAAAATAGTTTCTTTATTTCCGTGTGTTGATTTAAATTTACTAAATGAACTGAATAAAAAATTCTCGAACAATTTTAGTAGAAAAGAACTCTAATAACGAAATTTTTCAAGTTAGAAAAATGTATTTTAAATTAGAAACTAAGCTTTACTAAGTAAGTGAAAGAATTTGCATTCAAAATGTAACCTAAATATTTATTTAAAATGTTATGCAATTTATGCAAAGTTACATCTCAAGGTACATTTGAGTCACTGTTTGGGGTGAAACTTCGTAATATTATAAATTGCTTTCGTTTTCCTTACGGGTACTTTGACGGGCGAAAATTACCATTAATACACCCAGATCTAGACAAAACTACAGATTACAATAAAGGTGAAACAAGTTGACTTCCCAATCCCATATTGCAATCACTTTTCCATAAAGACATTGCCAGACCTTGCATTACTGTCATTTCTAGAACTTGTCTACAAAATGTTCATGTCTTAAAGTGACCACGATCATTATCACACCTGCCTTTGGTTGAGAATGTAGGGAGTGCCATGGGAAGAGAAAACTCCAGGTACACACCACTCCACGAGTTTCACGTAATCTGTTGGAACTGCGTTCTAGCCTGCAACTAGCGTAAGGTATTCTGCATAAGAAGCTTTCGCTGCCAAGGATCATAAAATGTTGTAAAGGATGTTTTCTTAGAGGTATAGAACTTTAAATTGCAATAAAACAACGATGTATTATTCGATTGACATGATTTTTTTTATTCGAAAGATAATCTTGTGGCATTACATTTTAAATATGATTTCTGGCATAGGACTGCCACGGCTGGCTCGGATGTAGTCCAATCTGGACGTCCAATTTACGATGACTTTTTCCAACAGTTGTGGACGTATATCAGCAATAACACGGCGAATGTTGTCTACCAAATGGTCAAGAGTTTGTAGCTTATCCGCATAGACCAATGACCTAACATAGCCCCACAGAAAATAGTCTAGCGGTGTTAAATCACAAGATCTTGGAGGCCAATTCACAGGTCCAAAACGTGAAATTAGGCGGTCACCAAACGTGTCTTTCAATAAATCGACTGTGGCACGAGCTGTGTGACATGTTGCGCCATCTTGTTGGAATCACAGCTCCTGGACATCATGATTGTTCAATTCAGGAATGAAAAAAGTTAGTAATCATGGCTCTATACCGATCACCATTGACTGTAACGTTGTGGCCTTCATCGTTTTTGAAGAAGTACGGAACAATGATTCCACCAGCCCATAAAGCGCACCAAACAGTCAGTTTTTCTGGATGTAATGGTGTTTCGACATGCACTTGTGGATTAGCTTCACTCCAATTGCGGCAGTTTTGTTTGTTGACGTAGCCATTCAACCAGAAGTGCGCTTCATCACTAAACGAAATTCGCTTTTGAAAATCGGGAACAACGGCAATCTCGTTTTGGGCCTATTCGACGAATCTACGCCTTGCTTGATGATCGTTTTGATGAATTGCCAAACCAAACTGAGAATAAATCACTTGACAGCTGTTAAATCGGTCGCCATCTTGGAAAGTAATGCCAACTTAAATTTCTATAGCTGCATAAAAAAACACTTTTTATTAGGATTAAATACGGTCATACGCCATACACACACTCACACACAGAATGGTACCACTATTCTGCATTTTGATCACAAATTTTTATATGGTTTGATTTTATATTAAAATAATTTACTCTCACATAGACATTTTAACAGCATTGTTACTTCCATTGCACTCTGACCAATTGTTTTAGTACACAAGCACATACACTAATGCAAATGTAGTAGCTTAAAATATCAGGGTGAAGGCACTCACTAAATGGTACTGTAATACCCAAGATGGGTAGCAGCAGGAATTCATATTCCCTAATGGAGACACAAATGTTCGATTGAATTCCTGTAAAGGGAGTATTGAGGTCAAGACAGGACATGAAAAAGATAAGAAACTTCCTTATACCACTCCATCATGATTCAGCACTTGTGACAGGTAGCATTATTCTGCAGGTAACGCCGTGAATAGTGTTGCCTTGAAGAAGTAAGCTTGTTCAAAAATAATAATATTCATGAATTTTTACAGGGGATAATAATTTCTTACTTGGCTATTGGAAATAACTTATGCCATAACACAGCCGACATCACCTCCATGTTTCCAGAAAAGTTTGCAAAGTGTTCTTGGCTTTCCCTTAGAAATCGATGTATTCACACTTTTTTTTATGTGATTGACTAGAAAACTTGATTTTTTTTATCAATTGACTTTCCCCTACAATATGTTCCATCTCCTCTATCTTCTACTGCATATTACCAATGATGGTGACGATACAGTGTCACCAAGGCATGAACAGGATTCCATGGCCGGCTGTGTAAACCCATACGCCTACGCAACACTATAAGGTGCGCTCTATGTTAAGACACACCTTCTGGATAGCAAATGTTCATACTCCCATTTGATCCATCCCTAACAGATGACGTATACAATCAGAAGCAGTTTTTAAATAAAAAAAAATTGCTAGGGTCCTTTCATACGTGTTCAGTGAGCACTCCTTGCTGTGTCTATCGAAAACCATGATTTCCTCTTCAATAATTGTGTCAACTTAAAGGATAATACGGAAGCTACTCCCTTAACACTTGTCTTCATGTGTATTGTAAATGTAGAAAACTTTGTATCTCTTCTTCGGATCCGATCATAGTACTGATTAATTTGGCACTTACTTTTCAGTCAGTTTTCAGTTGACATATAAAAAACATGTCTCCCCTTTTCGCGCTAGAGGAGTGGTGACAAGCGATAGGCACAAAATATCTTCATGTAAAAAACCAACCTTAAAGTCTCGTTTTACCATTTTTAATAGTTAAGTGTTCACTGTGTCCCTATATAATATCTTGTTCAAATTTACTGTCATTAATAAAATATTTTCTATTAATCCATTGAAGTTCAAGTACATTTTTCTTTAAACTTGTAGTGGATGACACTTGATGTTAATATAGTTTTTTTGAAATAGTAATTCATTAATTAAATTTTAAAAAAATAATAAATAGTAACAAAAATAATAGTCCAACAGCTTATACAGAAAGGAAACTCATTCTTTGAGTCCCAGTAGCGCAGTGGATGGGTCATTGGACTTCTAATCCAATGGTCGTGAGTTCGAATCCGACCTTGGATGGCTTAATCTCTGAGACTGTGATTTCTTTTTTCCCTATACTATTTTATTATAATAATTAAATTTAATTAATGAAAAAATAGTAACAAACAAGCTAAAATAGTCCCACACCATACATAGGAAGGTATATTGTTTTCTATTTTGTCACTTAATATTGTGATTCTGTCATATGTATATACATATTTATATTAACTGTAAATATTTAAAGACAAATAACTAAAATTAATTTCTCTTTGTTGACCTAAGTAGAAATCGACTTAATATATTTTTTATATTACCTGTGTGTGTTAAAGTTATAAAAGAAAGCATATGGTAATACATATTTGTATGTAAATCGGACGTCCTTAGTAAAGTCAAAAAAACATTTATTTTTTACTTAGTACTACTTACACACATTATATAAAATTCAAGCACATAGAATAAAGAAATCCGAAGCACACTATTCTAATAGCCTTATTTTTTTAATCTGAGAAATATAATAACAATAACATTACTAAATCTCCGATATTGAACTATAGATTTGAATTTTGCTCTTCCACTATTTTCAAAATACAGTTACATTATTTACTAAATCTCCAGCTAAACTTTCTTTTTTTTTATTGAAAAGATTCTTTAGACACTCTTCCCTATCTGGTTGTCAAGGAAAAGTTTTCCACCACCCATTAAAATAGTTACAGATAGTTACTTTGGCAACTGTTCACTTATTTTACCCTGAACTGTAAGATGATACTCGAAGCATTCTAATAAGGTAGATTCTGACTTCTATTTTTTAAAAGACCATAGAATGTTTACTTCTCTAAGCTGCAGTCTTGAAGCCATTTACGAATAAAGAAGTTTATTTTCGAAATTTTGTAATAAATAGTCTTTGAGAATAGTTATAGAAGTTTTAATGAAAAACCAAACTTCTCTGAATAATTTTCACCAGAATAAGAATGAAATATGTAAAATATTTGTATTTTTATTTATCTTGAAAATCATCTCATTTTACCTCATCTTGCTGAAGTGTCGAAAATTAATATATGATAAATATTTCTCACAGAGAATACTGGAACGGTTTAAAATTGATAATAAAAATAACAAGAAATAATCGTATAATATCGACACATATACTGTGTTTCATTTTTTTTAATATTCATACTTTTAAATGTATTATTTATTTGCAAATGTTTTTTACTTCATGACCTTATATGCTGCAAGTGTTAAGCTAGGAAAAGGATTTTAAATGTTTGTAAGAGAGAAATATGTTACAAAATACATAAAACCTTCAGTGTTGTTAACTTTAAGTTATTTAACTTAAGAAAGAATTTTGTTTTTTCTTAGTGTAGAATAGGGTCAGATATTACTTTTACTGCTACTTATCTAGTATAGTTTTAATTCGATGAACACATAAAAATTGCGAAGAAAAGCAAGCGACATTTACTTAACACATGTATATAACTGTTCAAAGAATTAGTTAAATATGACATGGAAATAGTTTTAAACTTAACCCTTTTTTTTCTTGGGATTTTATTGTTTCTTGAAATTAGTTTGTAAAATTATTTTGTGTATTTTTGCTTAAGAAACTATAAGTAATCAGTCATATGAAATTATCCAGGCAATATTTTCAGCTACTTAACTAAAGACTATAAGCTATAAAATGAAGTTTTACTTATAGTCTAAGCATAATAAATTTAATAGAGACATAAAATGAGACTATACAAACATCCTTACCAAATCTTTTGGTTAGGATATTTGTATGAAATGTTTATAATCAAAGGTTCCCAGCCAATTAAAATTAGGTGTCACATATTGTTGTTGAAAACACACACTCAAGTTAAATTATCTCCTTTATATGTAGTAATATACAGGGTGTCTCAGGATCATTAGGGCCAACTTGATGTTGGACACATCACAAGGATTCCGATTTGAGTAGTAACCCATGGTTGGAAACATCTTCTCGTTACACTAGATGGCGTTGTTCACATGAGCCTTTAAGAAAAAAAACCTGTGTTATCGCAGTCCTTTGATCTGTCATCGCTCTCAGAAAAACATCGAATGTCTTACGAGCACCGAGCTGGTGGATATGCTCCTTATTTACGGATGGGAAGAAAGAAGTGCACGAGCAGCAGAAAGGTTGTTTCGCAAAAAGTACTCACAAAGATATGCACCGAACCACCAGATGTCACTATTTTGCATCACTATTTGAATGAATGTGGATTGATACAAAGTAATACGCATATTGAGGGCGGGTCATGCAATCCAACGGGACACGGTATCCGAGTACCATGTTGAGAGTTCGAGTCCCTCGGGGCACATTTTGAAGTGACTGAGTGAATATTAACATCGTATTAATCAACTATTCGAGGGATTTTTGGTGGCGGGTCTCGTAATTTTGAGCCATGATCAAGTGACAAAGATGACACCTGAGCTGGAGCCCCCTCTACACTACACCAACGGTCGGACGTTTGATCCTAGCATATTTAGCGTGCATCGGCCTCCTCTGCACGGTGGATCCTCGTCCATATTAGGCTCGAACTTATTACACGCCAGCCACGAATCCGTTACCTTGACCACTAGGCTATCGCGGCTACCTCAAATTTTGAAAAGCACTCGTAAATTAAGTACCAATTTCAAATGACGTATTTTTATATACCTATTTTACATAATTATACAAATATTTCACTTTGATTTTTTGTAAAAAATAGGTCTTATGCATACGCAATTGCACCAATGTTCATCTAGGTGATTTCTATAACCCTTTTCCTCATTTTGAATGGAAGAGAATATCAATAATATGTTCATTAAATTAATACAGTTTCTGTAAAAAATCATATAAAATTCAATTAAACCTAGAGAGATATGAATTAAGAATTTTTTTCCTCAGAGAAACGCCGAATTATAAACATTCACTTAATTTTTAAATGCCCAAACTTAATGACAACTGAACACTTGAATGGTTTTCTTTCAAAAACAATATTAATGTCACCAGTAACAACATTACTGAAAAAGAAACTGACTGGGTAATGCAGTTTTGTCATAGGAGTATCATGTTTGGCTAATTTGCTCGTTCTTCAAGACAGACCATTAACTAATTTAATAAAGAGAGAGGGAGAGAGAAGAGAGAGCTGCTGCGTTCAGTGGAAAAGTAAACTTTAAACGCCTCAAATATTTAGCTCGAAGCTTCGGTAAAAAGAATTATTCTTCTACTCGTATTTCAGCTTTTCAGTGTGATTCTTCTTTACAAAAGAAGTTAAAGTGGATTACATAAGTTGGTTTCGGATGGATAAACAAAAGACGGTGTTATAGAATGTAAGAAATAAAGTTAACATGAGCCGTGTTTATCTTGTTGTGAAGAAAGAACGATATTTTTTGACGAACAGCGATCTGAAAAAGATAAATATTGAGTACTAATGGAAAAGACAAATGAAAGAAGATTTTGTAAGATAAATAATTTTTCAGTGAAGAGATAGAAGAATAAAAAAGTGATTTATATATATATATATAGCGAACCTTCATGATACTAATGCATTTAAGACTATTCGCCTTCGTTAAAGACCCAGAACGTACTTTTTTAAAATAAGGTAACTCGTGATTCGGAAAGCACATTAATCATCTTAACTGAAATAAAATAAGTACTTATATTAGATCAGAAGATTTAAAAATGTGCTGAACCATGCGAGCAGCTAACATAAAGGCTTAGAAGAAAAAAATATTTCCAACTTATTTATGTTTAACTTAAAATAACTATCATCAAATACAAGGATATAATATAAATATAAAACACGGGCAAAACTTACTCCTCATTTACTACCTTTGTTCATATTATTATACTTAAATATTCATAATTAGATTTTATACAGAAAAATACTCCCATTACATTACAAAATATATAATAATACTTGTTAAAGAGTAAAACTTTACTTTTCGAGTTATTTAGATTCATCACATTATTATTACAAGGTATTAAATTTGAATGAATAGAAAAATGCTTGGGAAGGTGTGTAAAATTACCAAAATATCTGAAACTGCAAACTACTCTTCTAAATTATTTAATTTCATGAATGTGTGGTACATATAAATGAAACATTATTCATAATATTTATAATTTTTAATTTTTTTAAAATTACTTTATACATATATTGTAAAAAAGGATATACAGTTGAACCTCGATTTAACGAATTTTTCTCTTTTTCGATTAAAAAGAAGGCAAAACCCTCTACTTAGCGAATAATAAACCCCGATTTATCGAATTATTTCGACAGTTGAAATTTCATTTTATTAGCTCGTATTAGAAAATATTGTTTTTTTTTTCAAATGACTTATGTTTTTTATGCCGAAAAGAAAAAAAAAACGTTTCTTGTAAGCAGTAAAATTGAACGGGTAAAATTGCAGACCATTATTAAACTTTACAGATGCGGATGAGTCATAAGTGCAACCTATTGGGTTAGTTTTGAATAGGACAGGAAACTTCTTTCTAATGTCATCATACTCCACAACGCAAGGCATGTTTTAATATTTTAACGATTCTATTATCAATTAACTAATTCTATCGATATTGATGACGGCCTATCGGTACAACTTAAGTCCTGTCAATGAATAGGGATTCGGAAACAAATGTTAATAATGAAACTCTTATCAAAGCTGTTAAATTTTCAAATGATTTACATTGTTTGGAAAATGAAGTAATACCTCATATAACATGATGTAAATGACGGAGTATTTACTTCTTTGCATAAATTCAAAAAGAATTACCGTTAAATATCCGGTGTATAAAGCGCACCGGTATATATATATATATATATATATATATATATATATATATATATAACCCGCACCTATACTCTCAACCTACTTTTTTAATTTTAAAGGTATATTGGCCGTATAAGGCGCACCCTCTTTTTAACACCTTTTTATAAGGCTCACTAACATGAAAGGGAATCTGAACACAATTTTTACCCTCTTTAAAAGATGAGATTGATTCGAAATTCTGCACACTTGTCCAGGACCGATGTCAATACAATAATTTAATAATTATGTTCCATTGTCCTGATCAGGATCACCTTTTTCAGACCCCATCCCGCCTCTGGCGACTAATTCCAGATTTGGCGACTAAAAGATTAAGTTACAAATTAGTTCGATTAGCTATTAAAGGGTGTTTTTTAGTTTATTTAAACTGTAGTTTTTATTTACGAAGGATCCTGCAATGTACATTAGCAATGCTATCATGTTTTAATGGCCTTTATTTGTTGAATTACCCATTGATTTTGAAAAAAATAGTATACTTGTAGTAAAACAACCCTTAAAGTTCATGAAGTGTGGCATTTCTTTTAAATAAACAGTATTCCGATCTTAGTAGGTCTAAGTCTTTTTAAATGCACTACTCTCCTTTTTTTTATTTTTGAATCTATAATTTTTATATCCGGCGTATAACGCGCACCCGTAAATTTAGATCTTGTTTTGTGTGTTAAAAGTGAGCGTTATACGCCGAATTTTACGGTATTTCGAGTCAGTAATCAAAAAGATTTTCAAACATATGTTTTAGATTGCATTTTAAAATTTTCAATTCCCTGGTGCTTAATAATTCAATAATAGTATCTTTAGCTGTTGAATAAAAGGTGTTTATTTTCTAAATATGGGTATTATTTGCGTAGTTGCTTGTTATAAAATTTCCAGAAAGATAAGAGAAGAAAACGTATTTTGTTTGGACCCCCATATAATAAATAACCCCAATTTAGCGAACAAAATGCTCATACCTGATGAATTCGTTAAATAAAGGTCCGACTGTGTATATCTCAAAAATCTATAAAACCTTTTTTTTTAAATATTGTTTTAGCTCTAGAAGAAAAAGGGGTAAGGAATAAAATATATCACACTGTTTCTTTATATTTTTATTTTTTCATTAGAAACAACATATTTATATAAATAAAAACTAACCTCAAGAATTAAACGAATGTTTATAAAAAATAATGAGAATCAACTCTTCAAAGAGGCCATTCTTTACTGGTCAGCGAATAGCCGAATGAGCCAGCACCAATGATGGGAATTGGCTAATTGTATCATTAAAATTTAAAACTGCTAGTTAGTTTTACAGTTAATTATAAAGAGAAATTTTAATGAACCAGGTGTTTACAAACTAATTGGGCAAAAAATATTAAATGTAATCCACAGGAACCAAATTAAAGTACATATTGTTGTAAGGTAGACAAACAGTCCAAGTTTACTATTATCACAAATGTTTTTGATGTGGCTTCCTTTCTTTTCTCTGCAAATGTCTTTTCAGTAAATCGGCTCTTGCCACAGATTTGTCAGCATTTTTCCGTCGATAAAATTGACTGAAGTGCAGATTCTGGATTTTAGTTCAGGTATGGATGAAGGAAATGGTGGAGTGATGGCCACTTGATCCTTTCAAAACCCCAATAAAATGAAATACAACGTCGCGAGAACTCGTGATTTTGGTGACTGTTGAATAACACCTCCCCGACCAATCCAAACTGTTACCTTAGCATAGAAATAAAACGTGGCGTCATTGTGTAAGTGACAAGGCATGTCATCCTGTTGAAGAACCAGATACATACCATTTAACAATAGTATGGTTTTTTTAAGTATTTTCGAACAACATTTTATCGTACTTGAACAACAGAATAGTTTTCATGAAACCAAAGACAGCATTTCGCTTTTATCAGTGCCATTATACGTCTCCATAATCGTAATACCTATCAAAGAATGAGAACTGTTCACCAAAAGATAGAGTAAGTAATGACCCCTAACGTCATCTATGAATAAAATTAGAATATGTTACTACTAATCTGACTTTAAAGGGATTAATTTAATTTAATATTTCATAAGTTATTCATTAAGAAATTACTCGAAAAATTTGTAGACACCATGTGTAGTCATTTATTTCGTTTTTCATCTAAAATCAATATGATTTTGATCAAAATTTTTCTAGAATATTATATTAACTGATGTTTCGGTTTTGAAGGGGTTGAACTTTGAAAAAAGAATTTAAAAATATATATATATATATATATATAACCATTCATTTTAGAGAACATTTTCCATTATTTGAAAGAGTTAGTTCCGAATTTTTCAAATAAGACTTTTCTGGAAAAAAATGTTTTAAAACTGATACCTTTATAGCGTATTTAGAAATACCATAAATTATATTCAGTAAAAAGATATTTTCACAGAATCGATCGTAATTTAATGTCATCCTTTGAATAGTATTTCATCTTTCTGGATTTTCTATAGTTGGTCTCATGTATACATACATATATACACATAAATATTCATATATATATTCTTGTTTTTTAGAGACAAACATTTGCTATTATTCTACTGTGGCTAATGTGTCTTACTATTATGTTTATTTATACTTAATATTATAACTATTTGTAAACATTATTATTATTGTGAATTATATACATATACAAACCATTAACCACCATCTCATGTCCTGACTATTTCAAAATGTTGTATAATTATATACTGTTTCTAAAAATTGTTGATCTCTAAGTCCTACTTCTAAGCTTTTGGCTGCATTGAAAAACATATCTGTAGCATTCGTTTCTTGATTTAAAAAAGAATGAAAATGTTTGTTTGTTTTTTAAATTGGAAGTACATTTATTTTTCAACGTCCGATAACAACCCTTTTGAATCGATTTTCGTACAATCCATTTTTAGCGAATCTCTATTTAACAAAGGAAATATGTTTGAGAAATTTCTAATTTTTCACACTATTTAATCAAAAATAGAGATTTAAAAAAACACCCTTGTATATATTTTGTAACTTACCTTGGGAGTCGGAACTCTACTCAGCAAAAGAAACATTTTTGAAACATTTCAAGGCTGTAGTTCTAGCAAGTAAAAAAACGAAAGCTTTTTACTATAACTCTCTCTTAATAATCTTAACCACCATTTGAAGATTTCCCTATAACTCGCTCAAACTGAATACCGACTGAACAAAAGGAACCTCCCTGCCAATCTATAAGTTTTCTGATGGTTTCGGACCGGGTGCATTATAAAGCATCACAATGGCTGTTGGAAATGGAACTGATAACTTTGTACCTTGGTCAAGGGACGAGGGCTATACTTTACCTGACACATCACCTTTCTTTATACTTCCTCACCACGACAATTGCAAGAGTATGAATATCGACAAATTTAAAAAGCATTATCCTCTCCTCACGGTGGGTCTTCTAGTGGCATTGGAATTTAAACCAATCACATGTTGGCCATGAGTTCGTGACCATGACCACGTGTCTACCACAGCCACTGAATATTGTTATTTAATATTTATCCAGAGGTATTTATTTGTCTAATCTATTTGGACTATTTTTCTACTATTAATTAATTATTGAATTTATCCAATGCCCGTACCTGTGTGACGGGCTCACGCGTCTTTTCTTTAACATGTGTTCTTTGGGTTCTTTGGGGCCAGAATTAATGGGAACTTTTTTCCAACCAAATCCAAGAAGTGAAGTGTGAAAGAAAGATGCAAATTAGGAAACTTTTAAACATCAGAAGTTAGAGTAAGCGGGATGGCAATTAGAGGAATGTAAACATAATCCGGGATTCAAACGTGAAGAAGTTTAGGAAAACGTTACGTGTTGACTTGCAGAAATTATACGTGATAGAGATACATTGAGTCAAGGTGCATACCATTGCACTCGAGCATTTAAACGTCTTCATCTAAGATTGTGGTGATCGTTTCTTCAGACTACAGCAACGTAAGATTGACTATTTAATATTATGACCAGTGATAGTATTAGAATTTACTTTAGGAGAGTCAGTAATTGATAGTGGTCCGTGTTAGGTTAATTTGGTATTATATATATATTGTGTGTTTTGTCACCGTAAATTCTCTTACATATGTTATTATAATCTAAATTCTTAAACGCTTAATTTAAAAATCTTAATAAAGACATATTAAGATTATGTATGCATCTAGTTCTTCCGTTAACCCTACCCCTCTAGCTCACGCTGATACTCAAAGAAGTATTCACCCGAGGGGGGATATCACACTTGGCTTCTTGACCATTTGACGCCGATCTTACCAGTACCGACTGACGTCGTCGTCAGTCGGGACCTTTAACTAATACTCTTGGGGAATCTATGGGCTAACATTCGCGTTAAATTCACAGCCATCCCTCTCAAGAAGAAACCTTGATATTAAGATTAGTTTAAATATATAAAGTCAGAGTTTTGTAATTATAAGAGAAGGAGGTAAGAAGCTGTTACATTTGCTACGCAGGTGAGATTGAATAAAGTTGATTCTCGTAGCTAACGATTAAAGGTGGTACTTGACCACTGTGTTGAATAAGTCTATTTGAGGTTAGTAATCATTGCTAGATTACGTTGAGTTAATTTAGTTACTTGCACTTATTTGCTTAATGTTCATTACTTTCTCTTTCATACTCCTTTGACATTCACTTACAGATTAAAGTGTAATTGGTTAGTGTGTTTGAGTAAATAAATAATTTTTATTATGGAAGTTTCTGGTTCTGCTTTCATTCCTCCTACACCCTTAGGTATGCATGACGGTAAGGAAGCAACTTTAGAAATAAGTCACTCACAAATTTTAACGTGAAAAATACTCCGATGTCTCATAAACGGTTTTATTTAGAAAAGAAATGTGCCATTCATTCTTTCCATCATAAAAACATAAATTTATGGTAATAATGGACCTCGAGATGGGATTCTGAATAAAGAAGAATGATTACTCTCTCTCTCTCTCTCTCTGCTAATTTTTTTTCTGTTATTTATTTCCGAGTATAATATTTCAAAGGCAAGGAAACTAAATCGCTATTATGGTTTAATATCATTAGGGAGATAAAATATTTACTCCCATTTTTCCTTTAATTTTACATTCTAAACTTCTAAGTAGTTCGAATCAGATGGGTAATCCTCATTCAGTTAAGAAAAGAACATGCAAAAATGTTATACATTTTTTTTTATTCATGCATATATATTTATATATATCAATTTAGTTCAGGCAAATGATTAAAGTAAGAGATGGAATTGTATGAGTACCCATTCGTAAGATCGTAAAATACTGAATGTATTGAGGAGAAAATAAATGTAAAATTGTTGAGAGGTATATAAAAGTATTTGGAAACTGCGTCGTAAATTGCAAAACAAAATTATTGCTTATGACATTGCAACCATTACAAGAATCATTTATGAATTCATTCATATCCGATATTGAAAATAGGTTGAAAGAAAAGTCTATATCACTTTATGAAAATTGATGAAAACCAGTTTCTGTTCATAAGGTTTATACATATGTAAAATGCAGTATCCATCGTAAGATCATTTTTACAGAAATACATCTAAAATATTTTATTTAAAAAGGGCATATTATCCAATGTAAAGTAAGTAAGTTCGGTGCAAAGTAAGCTACAATATTTTACGCAAGCACATTTTTTAAATTAAAATTTTAAGAAAAATTTAAAATATTAATTATAGTTGTGCGTGTCTGCGTAGTAAATTGAAAATAACTAAAATGCGAAAATAAATAAAAATCTGATATGCATTATTAATAAACATTACATAATTAATATTTTTTAACATAAATTTAGTTAATTTTATTATTAACGTTTAATGGGATATCAAGATGAGGAATTTAAACAATTCTACTTATCTCAAGATCATATCGAGACAAACTCTTTAAGGGAAAATAAAGAATATTACAAGGCAGGGGCAGTGAGGGATTCAGATTTCAATCGAAAACAATAGTTTGAAACGTCTTCGTTCGGTGTTAGGTGGCGTTGTTATAAATTCTGCTCAAGATATTTTCTTTAGTTCTGACGAGTGGTTAATAGGGTTTATCACTAATGCGAAAAAATGGATTGGGCATCGCGAGGACGTCCCTTTTGTGTTGGAGATTTACATTAAAAGTAAAAGCGCCGATTTTGGATAGAAAATTAGGATCATAGGACTTCACAGTATCAAGAAGTTGGTTAGACAATTTGAAAATACATAACATTGAAGACATTTGTACTGAAGAAAAGCGGTAAATACATGCAGACGAATAATGAAAGCTAATTGTTATGTTTGAAAAATACGTGTCTAAAAAACATCTATAATTTAGATAAAACTAGACGGGTTATTACTCATATATATTATTTTAATTCTATGCTTCAAAGGAGGAAGAATGTTCTGGCTGTAATATGTATTACATAAAAAAGTATTATAAAGTATGTAGTTTCGAATATATATATATAAATATTTTGTAAATATATTGTGTATATGTATTGTATATTTTGACGACTCCTTCTTGGTGTGTTAATTTTTTGTCCATGAGTGTATATATATAGAATTCAAATTATATCATTGTATCATGACCACGATAGCCAATTAGTCAGGGCCATGAAATTGTAGCTGTTATTGTTTCTGTCAAGTCATAAATTCGAGTCCTGAAGACCTGGACATATAAAGGACACAATGCAGGTTAAAATGTGTAAGGCTGAATGTCTCCTTTTTTGGCGTGTACTCGAAGTTTGGAGAATGGAGTCCCAGCTCAAGCTTTGTCCTCGTCGCTTGAACGAGGGTCAAAATGAGTCAATAGCTCTTATAGTTAGCATAAAATTTTCACGGTAATTAAAAATTAATTAAAATTACATTATACTTATAAGAAAATTTAAGGCCTATTTTTGGAATTCATGGGTAAAAACTTATATTAAATTAATAGTTGGACAATATTGTATACAGATTGTAGATTCAAATTCCTCACTGCTACATATTTGAAATGTTTTCTACTAAAAGTGTTCAGTGCTTAAAATAAGGAAAGTTGATTTATACGAATAAAGGAATAATATTGTCACAGAAGAAATTTTTGTGTGTGGTTTGATGTACGAATTTCGTGCAGAGTAAAATAATATGTGTTCTTGCATGTCAGATCTCTGTAGCTAAACTTTTTTGAATTGACACTTAAGCTTTCAAAAGCATGTAGTTTCTCAATAGGAATTCTTTTATAACACGTTATAACATGACATTTGAAAAACATCATGTTATATTTGAAAAAAAGTTATTACAGAATTACAGAATTATTTTTCTAACTCTCTCTAATATTTTTCTTTCTATTCATTTAAGTAAATTGGAATTTTTGGAATTTGGTTTGTTACAAAATGGGGTATCCATTCATTGGTTTGGCAGAAGTAGGTACTGTCTCATTTTCAAATGAGGTATTGGTTTGGCGAATGAAATACTTATTGGTCCTTTGTTTGTATCATGAAAAAAAGAGAATTTTAATGGAAAAGAATTTTCAATTACATAAATTTTTAAAAATTTATTGTTTTAAAAATGTATTAATTATCTACACTATTATTATTACTTAAAAATTGTAAAAATTGTGTTCTCTTTCAAGTATTTCATATTTTCATAACATTTATTTATATATTAATAAGAGTTATATATATATTTATGCATCAAAGAAATCTGCATAATAAGAGATAGATTTTCTACTGGCAGTTTAGAAAATAAGATATAAATAATTATGAGTTTGATAAACAAATAAAATATTTTTAAATATTTTAAAAAAGTATAGTTCATAAAAAAATAGAAAAAAAAAAAGAAAGATACTTTATAATTTTTGGGAGGTTCCAAAACATTTTTATAACAGACTTATTTATGTGTTTATAGAAAATATAATATGATTCGTCTTTATTTAATTTGTTATTTCAACCAAACTTTTTAATTATTACAAAAATTCGATAAAAATTATCGAAAAATAGTAACACCCAATAACAACTCATATAATCCAATGGTTTGGTTAAAATCCTCACTCTATAGTGTAAATCACTGTACAAATCAAGCAAGCCAATTTTTATGAAAATATTTCTTCTTGATAGCAGTCCAAAATGGTGTGGTATTGTACAATTATAAAATTGCAACAAATAATTCTTGATTATTATGTATATTTCACATATTACCAAGTTGAATTCTGAACTCAAAAATATTGCTTGTTGTTGAATTTAGGAATTACAGTACTAAAATTAATACTTTATTGCATAATACATATTCACATACTTTGAAGAAATTAAGGTTATAAAGTAACAGCTCAAATTAGATTTCGTTATTTTGTTTCTCATTTATGAAGTGATTAATACGAATTTTTTTAAAAAAAATATTAATAGTTGAATATCGTTACAAGGAATTTTATTATAAGTCAGCGTTTCTCAAACTGTGGGGCGCGCCCCCTGGGGCACGACAACCCTGCGAGGGGGCAGACTTTTTCTTACAATCAAGGTACTTGATGGAGTTCCCTGCGCGACCACTTTTGTTCAAAAATATTTTCTATGAACATGCTACACTTTCCCCAATGATCAACTTTGTGGTTTTGGTTGCTGTGTTGTACGACTTATTATTATTTACAAATGCAAATAAGCAGAATATAAAAAATGGACATCCGTGAATCTCTAATAAAGGAAGTTGAAACTGATCAAGCAATTGAAGAACCAGCTAAAATAATGCATATTAATCAAGATAGCGAAAGTAAATATCAGAAAAGTGTTAGACATGAAACGTTTGAGTTGAATTGAAATTTTCAAATGCTGCCTAAAAATTCTATGAAGAAAACTATGAAGCCATAACTGTAGCACTTCGCCTTGTCAAAAGACACAAGGAAGAAAAAGTTCAAAATGCAATTTGTAGATCATCAAACGACAGGGAAACTACAATAACGTGAACAAAATATGACAGTTTAGCTGGAAAATAACGTTCCTGTATTTTTAGCGAAAATTGTCAGTGATTTATGTCCTTTATTAAGTTCGCGCACACTTGGAACATTTTCTTTAGTTTTATTGATTCTTTCTCAAATTATCAAAGAAAAATTGCAAAGTCATTGAAAGTAGGGGTAAGTATATTTTCTCTTAATTAAATTATTCACTGGAATTGTGATTTTTATCATGTATTGTAAAAATAATTATAAAATAAATCATAGTTTAAAAACAATTTCAAAAACACGCCTTTATAGTGAATCGAACTAAAAAGTAATATATATATATATATATATATATATATATATATATATATATATATATATATATATATATATATATATATATTACTTAAAAGTAACATATACAAAATTTAATACTTATCTTGTTAATTTGTAAGGTTTATAACTATGATCTTATTGTAGCTTTTGCGTCAAAAAATGCATTATTATTGCATTCAATACATTATTTTTTTTGGGGGGGGGGGTGATAAAAATTATGATTTAAATTTGGGTCGCCAGTAGTGAAAGTTTGAAAACCACTGTTATAAGTCATAGTTAGTAAACAGTTAAATAAACAAAAAAATCTAATTAATTTCAATGAGTTAAATTATGTATATTAAGGAGATTACTTATAATTATACTCGTAAGAAATATTTGAAAACCCACCTGCATATATTTCATTCAAGCAGTGGGATTATTATGACCAAAAATGTCGGCCTGAATCTAAACTCAGCATCCAGATTCTCCAAAACGGAAAAAAAATCATTTTTGCGTTTACGGCTGGCAATTCTGTTTATCTCTTTACTTTCTTTCTAGGATGTGTATTGAACCACAAAAATTTTGATGGAATATTTTCAGCGGTGAAATATATAAGCTTGCGCATATTTACATTGCAGCTCTTCAAATTTTATGCTTATTACGCGTAATCTCAGCCTTGTAGAGTTCTTCCAAAAAGCCAACGTTGCAGGTTTCTAGGAAATATTGAAGCACTTTTTCTAGAAACCTTTATAGTATTCTTGAAGAAAAATAATGACTTTTGCCGAAACTAAGCTATTGAAGAAAAGTTCTGTTACTGACCTTAAAAATCAACAAGGCATGAGGTACCCGAAGGCGAAATGTTTGTCTTGAGCATATTTAATCAAGAAACTTTTAATAGGTAAAAATTGATGATCTATTGAAAGATGCAATTTATTCTTATTCAAATAAGGTTTTTGTGCTTTAACCGTGATCGTAATAAGTTCTAATATTATTTTATGGCCAGCTTATTGCAAATTCGCTAATCATACGTTTGAAAAAGAGTTTTCTTATGAGTACTTAGGGCAAATATTCTAAAAATAATTTTTATTTAATTTAGATGTTTTCCCAAGGATAAGAAATCAATGAGGCATCTTTTTCTGGATGATTTATTTACATGATTGTTTTAATGTGACGGTTACATAGATTTTCGAACATTTCATCTGAAACTAAGCCATTATACTTCAGATTGTAGTGCGCTAAATTTTAAAGATTAAATTAAATGTGGTAAATACGGGGCTGGGTTCATTAAGTCTTTATTAGTTTAACAGCTATTTATTAATTTAAGTTAGATTACGCAATGATAGCGCACAAAATTAACAAAAATAATGGGCTAACAACATAAATGGTTATCCACAGCTACACATGCGTTCGTCACTTGACCTATACCAAAGAGGGTTAGTCGCTAGAGGGTGCTTCTGCTGCTTGGAACATTCAGTTGCAGTTATATAATAAGAGATGTTGCAAGTCTTATTTTCTATATTTCAATTATTAGTTTGTGTTAAAAAAGCATCCTTTATACGAAGACATGAATCCATACCCGCTTTCGTTTTACTAATTGATGACCATAATAATTAGCATTGCTAACAATTTTAATAATTAGTATTTAATTTTGTTTATAAAATTAAACTAAAGAATTATATCGCATCTCTCTTTTTTTGAATGCAACTAACATATAGATTAAATACAGTTAGAACTCGATAAAGAGTTAAATATTTTAAAAATAAAATATTTCTCAAACAAAAATGGTGTTTTCTTTTCTGCTGGTACTTTTCATTGCAACTCTATGCAAGATGTTTTCTTTGAGGTAAAAATAAATTAGTTACATAGAAAATACTAAGCATGAAGAAATTAATATATAATTTTAGTTAAACTGACTCTTTTTATCGTTACATTATGTGAACACGGAATAAATTAAATTCTAAGTTTTTTTTTTTTCCTTTCATTTATGGTGATAAATTTTAGAACGATTTTTTTATATTTTTAATTTCTTTTATTCCCATTTTCTGTTGAAGTCTTTGAGTGTTTGAAAACTTAAAGACGGTTAAAAATATTTTTAAATTATCATTTATTAAAATTAACTTGATGATGCTTGCTTATTGTTTAAATTGATATTGTGTAATTTTAAACTTATTTATATTGCTTGCCATGATTGAATTAGTTTTAAAATATTTCCTAATTCATCATTAGCTTATGGAAATGGACTTAGATTTATACAAAAGTAATAGCTACTACTATTACATTAAAAAAGCAATACGTATTTCAAAAACAGCTTTTTTTGTTCGAGAGAAATATTTTGGGAAATTTGTAAATTGTAAATGGTATTCCTTTTTTTTCTAAATGGACGTCTAGTCATTGATTTTTCATTGAAATCTTTCAAATAACAATGAAATATATGTGGTTTCGAAATGTATTTTTAAAAAAATATCGATGAAGTTTCTATATGTATAAATTTAAATTTGTTCTTAACATAGATACAAATTTGTTTTAATTCCGATTTATAGCTTTGAATAATATTAAGAATCATGCATCCAAAATGCTTGAAGATATCAAAAATATTTTTAATTACTAACAATGAATACGCTTATCTTGTTTCCTCTTCCACCATAAAATTTTCTAAGTATAACATCGCAGATTTAGCTGATAGATTTTAAAACAACGCACAGGTGTACTGCTGAACCATAATACAAAATACTAAAACTTTAAAAAATATAAAAAGAAAGAGATCATGCATTCAAAATCAAAAAGAGTGTGTTGATAATCTCTCTCACTATAGAATCTCCCTCACACAGAATAATTCCTGAAAAAGGTTCCATCTAACACTATATATCGCTTTTGCCGTTCAATATTGTCACCATTTCTTATTTCCCAATCATTTATTTCCGATATCTCTTCCTTCCAAGCCATATAATGCATACTTTTCTGAGTCCCCCCATAAAACTCTCATCTGGCATAATGTATACCTCTAGAAAGTATGTAGTTTGGTGGCAGTTCTGTCGTTTTTCCCGTGTTATGGAACATCACATTTATTTGTAGGCATTCTATTGTATGCATTACACAGAATAGGAAAGTTTAACGAGATATGTACATCAAAAATATTATAAGTAATTGCACTATTTTTGAATTGCAGAAATATGAATTAAAAATATGTGACAATACATATATTACTATTAAACTCATTATACTAGTTTTTCAGATTTTTATAGCATAGAAATCAAATTTTGCTCTTTATACCTCTGAATTCTTAAGAGCGTTTAAAATCCAACCCAGTTATAAATGTAGCGAAGATAAAGTAGTTTAAAATTCAGTTATTAAAAGAACTATAATTGATAGGTTTCTACATTTTGTCAATGGTATCCTTTTTAAAATGAAAAATAAGTAGTATTGTACAGGGTGTTTTTATAGAGGTATAGAACTTTAAATTGCAATAAAACAACGATGTATTATTCGATTGACATGAATTTTTTTATTCGAAAGATAATGTTGCGGCATTACATTTTAAATATGATTTCTGGCATAGGACTGCAACGGCTGGCTCGGATGTAGTGCATCCTGGACGTCCGAGTTTCCATGACTTTTTCCAACATTTGTGGCCGTATATCACCAATAACACGGCGAATGTTGTCTTCCAAATGGTCAAGCGTTTGTGGCTTATCCGCATAGACCAATAACTTTACATAGCCCCACAGAAAATAGTCTAGCGGTGTTAAATCACAAGATCTTGGAGGCCGATTCACAGGTCCAAAACGTGAAATTAGGCGGTCACCAAACGTGTCTTTTAATAAATGGATTGTGGCACGAGCAGTGTGACATGTTGCGCCGTCTTGCTGGAACCACAGCTCCTGGACATCATGATTGTTTAATTCAGGAATGAAAAAGTTAGTAATCATGGCTCTATACCGATCACTATTGACTGTAACGCTGTGGCCTTCATCGTTTTTGAAGAAGTACGGACAATGATTCCACCAGCCCATAAAGCGAACCAAACAGTCAGTTTTTCTATATGGAACGGTGTTTCGACATACACTTGTGGATTAGCTTCACTCCAAATGCGGCAGTTTTGTTTCTTGACGTAGCCATTCAACCAGAAGTGCGCTTCATCGCTAAACAAAATTCGCTTATGGAAATCGGGAACAACGGCTATCTCGTTTTGGGCCCATTCGACGAATCTACGCTTTGCTTGATGATCGTTTTGATGAATTGCCAAACCAAACTGAGAATAAATCACTTGACAGCTGTTAAATTGGTCGCCATCTGGGAAAGTAAGGCCAACTTAAACTTCTATACCTGGAAAAAACACTTTATTAAAATTAAATCTATATCAAAAATGAAGAACAAGGAAAACATACACACAAAAACATGCTAAAAATATTAGATGAAATAATGAAACTCAAAAAATACATAAGGTTTTTAATCGGATCAGTTGCAACTTCATAAATAAATACATTTATCAATAAAATACAAAAGTAATCACAATATTCAAATAAAAATTATCATGAAAAATTTATTCCCCGTATATATACACTGCTGGACAATTGCTAAGGACGGATCACAAATTGCTATGTAGCATAACATTAAGCGAGACATGAGGCCTAGTAGGATAAAATATAGTTGCCACACTGTTCAGACATTAGAATAAATAATATTTATTGTTCTGGAAAGTACAAAAGCTGTGAAACATCCGAAAAAAAAAAAAAAGTGTTCATATGATCTGCGTACGGAGAAATGGAACAATGCATCTAAAAGTCACCAGGCATCTTAAAGAAAGGTATCAGTACGGGATATGTCCACCGTGGAGTGTGATGCAACATTCCACACGTCGTACCATACTTTGCACAACATTATCCAGCAGCTGTTGAGGCAATTTATCCCATTCCTCTGTGAGTGCACGGATAAGGGTGTTCTTGTTTGTCGGAGGATAGTTTCGACCAGCAACTTGCCTCCCCAAAGCATCCCACACATTTTCAATGGGGTTTAGATCTGGAGAACGCGCTGGCCATACGAGACGTTGAATACCCTCGCTGTCTAGACAATCCTGAACAGCTAGTGTTCAACGACATGTTGCGTTGTCGTCCATAAAAACAAATTTATCACCGACAGCACCACGGAAAAGACGAACATGAGGAAGTAGAACTTCATCAATGTATCGTTGGCCCGTCAAAGTCCCATTCGCAACCACATGTAGGTGCGTGTGGCCATTGATCATGATGCCGGCCCACACCTTGATACTGCATGTCGGATATCGGTCCTTTTCCTGGATATTTTCTGGACGATAAGCAGTACCACTCTCGCGCCAGATCAGTTGGCGTCTACAATCCGATGACAGACTGAACCTACTCTCCTCTGAGAATAGTACGCATGCCCAGTCCAGTTCAGTCCAATTGTGATGCTCACGACACCATAGCAAACGGGCAGTACGGTGCTGTCTGGTCAATGGGACACACAGAACAGGTCTGCGTGCGTAGAGTCCTCCTCCCTCAAACGTCTGGCAACAGTTTTTCGGAAGATCTACTTTTCCTGAGGCAGCAAGAAACTGATTTGTCACCCGCTGAGCTGTGGTGCGCCTGTTCCTTTTGCTGATAGGACGATATATCTGTCTTCTGCAGGCGTCGTACTTCTAACACGACATCCCCCGTGCCGTCTACTACACATTCCAGTAGTTTTAAATGACTTCCACAGCCGTGAAACAACGCTGTGAGCGATGTCGAACTCCCTGGCAACATCTGTTATTTTTCGCCCTTCTTCGATCTTTCCAATAATGCGGCCACGCATAAAATCATCTATGTGATGTCGGGAAGACATGCCAAAAGTTTTAAGTTCGTCTATTAAATCTTTCCTGTAAAACTTGACTTGAAACAACAACTGTCCACACGCGTCAAAACCTTTAAAGCTCTTATGAACGCTATCACGCGATGAACAGACGTGGAAAAAAAAAAAATTTTCATACTCATACTTCTTCTGACTAATATCCCGCACTTAGTCTAATTTTCCACATTTTGCTTTTTTCATTTTGTGGTTGCTATGGCTGATAGTGTTATCCGTCCTTAGCAACTGTCCAGCAGTGTATATATATATATATATAAATATATACATATGTTTACTATAGTTTATTAAAGCATTGCTCAATTCAAGAAATAATTGAAGAATTCAAACTTTAGTCTCAATTCCTTGTTTACACAACTGAGAGAAATATTGCAGTGTATAACTGTAAAAACTTAAAGGTAAACAAATAATTATAATTAAATCAATTAAAGCCAAGTGGTAAAAGTATTTAAAAAAGTATTGTAGTTTTAAATAACTTTTTGCCAATAAGGTCTTGATTTCATTTAACTGTTTCCAGAAATGTTGCTGCAAAAATAATAATAATAAAATAAAGAGACCTTAACAAATTTATAGTTTCCTTTATAATTATAGAAATTTTTACTGTTGTATCTTTTACTCAAACATAAATAAACTCATATTTTCTAATATCGCAATTTTACTTAAATCATTGCAGTGAAAACATGGGTCAGATATTGTTTTGAACAGTAAAAAACATTTAGAATGAGTGTAATCCAATAATAATTAGTTCTAAATAATCTGTGATTAATGGTAATATAAATTTACTTTTTGTTCATGTTGTTTATTTTATATCATAGTAAAACGAATATAATTAATTTCATCTCTTGAATTGCATTATGTTTACGTTCATTATTGATATTTTTTTTAAAAGAATAACTTTTTGTTTTAATCTTCAAAGCAACGACGGTATTTTTGGTTTTTTTGTTTTCATTTAGGTATGTATGTGTTTTATTTTGGGACTGTTTAATAAATAAATGAAACAAAATTAGCAAGATATTGTTTGAGTTGTTAAAATATTTACCGTTGGAAGAATGAGAGTTGCTGCCACAACCACTGACCAATAGCCTCATTAGGAGTGTAGGAGCTCATTGTGATACATTATATGTGTCTATGTTACCGTTAGCGTTTGAAATCCGTTATTTTATAGAATAACTAGGTATTTCATGAAGTATATCTAGAAAAGTCATTTAAAGTATGTATAATTATTAAATTCTACGCTTTAATTTGGTATTCTACCTAATAACGATGACTTGGTTGTTAAAGTATGAAATACGGACTCGAAAGTTCTTTGAATCCATTCTAGCTACTTTTAATTAAATTAGAACCCCTTATATCTGCATTGCAATGACGTGTGAGTGTGTACCCTTCATTCCGTTGGGTTTAAATGTACAATTTAGGCGGTGTATTTATGTTAGCATTTTTTATATTTTTGATTATTAACAAATATTTTTGCAACCTGTTTTCAATCAATGACTTCTGTATGAATGGGAGACCAGCCTGTAAATATGAAAGATTTAATGCAAGAAAGATATGAATATTTATTGAATAAGTTTGCGACAAAGAAAACCAGTGCTGCACTTACTCATGAAAATATTGATAGCAGAAGTAATGAGTGCTAAAATAGCACAAAAAAGTACCACGGGGGATATTGGTTACTTCAGCATTTTGATATCCGTGAAGTTCAAGGAGTAGGAAAGCTAATGGACGAAATTCTGGACAATCACGTGATAAAAGGAAAGACGTGTTGAACATTGAATTCAGAACAAACATCAAACTAATTGTACTTGTTATTCTATTTGTAAAAGTTAGATAAAATTTCAAGTTTCACAATTGAGTGAAGATATCCAAGTATTATAAAAAATTACATCAAAAGGTTTTTAAACTAAAAAAACTCTTATTTTATACATGTATTTTCAAATCAGGTATATTTTGCTTATTTATAATTGTTGACAAGAATGAACTTTTAAAAGAAAGTTTCTGCAAAAAAGAAAAAGCTGGCAACAACGAAGAACTTTGAACCGATTGGCTAAAAACACATGATTATATTTATTACGTGGCTATGATGTCACATTAATTTATTAATTGATTGGCCAGAAACACGCGTGCTTGACATTTATCATGTGATTATGACGTCATATGAATATAGCCCATTGTGCCAGTAACAGAGGCAAAACATATTTTCTTTTCTCTTTCTGTTTAAGTAATGTTAGCAATATGAGCAATAATAATATCATCTGCTTTTTTTCATTATTATTTATCAATTAATCATGGCAATAGGGATAAAATGTATTTGTTGGGAAGCTTTAGCTATTTCTGATCAATTAAATTTGAAATAAGCTTGGCATTGTTTATTTTTTCACTTTAATGGTCTATCATTAGTTATTTCATGGAATAACTAGGTAAAGATTGAAGTATTTCATCTATTTTATACTTTAACTGACTTCTCACTTATTTCATGAAATACCAAGTTATTCCATGAAATAACTGAATTATACACTAGCGATAACGTATAATTACCAATAAGTGATTTAACACCTGTGAAAAAAAGAGGTAAACAGTATTTATTCATATACAATATTTGATAAAGCCTCCACCGCAAGCAATTATAGCCTTAACCCTCGGGGATATGTTCTTACAAGTGTTTGGACGATGGAAAATGGTATTTTCTTCCACTTGACTCGGAAAAGTTTTGTAAGTTCTTTCACCGATCTTGACGGTTTCTGCACCCCTCAATTCGATGATCCAATATGTACCAGAAGTTTTGGGTAAGTAAATAATACACTTAACCGGTAATTATTAATAATTGCCAATAACGGTTCCATCAGTTTTATTAAAAATGAATTATTTTTTTAAAACTTCATATTTTGCTCTAGAATAATTAGTTTCTCAATGCTACGAATTTCAACAATACAAGTTAATGTTAATTTACTCTTTTCAGGCGCTCTTGACAGAAATCATGTGATTTTAAAGTTATCTTTTTCTACTATCAATTTAAAATAAATATCCAGTATTCGCAATCTAGTATTTCATAAATACACTGGTGTGCAAAAATTAAGGACGAGACGATTTTTTCAATATAACTTTGTACAAAAGCTTTCCAAATCAACACATTTAATACCGTAAGATTCCCAATACGTAAGGACATGTGTAATATGTAAGCAACACTTACTAAAAGAGAAATCAGAGGGATAAAAAGAAGCTTGATTGAAAAAGTAGCATGGAGCGCAATGCGACTGAAGGCCGAAACATCCCTGTGATGGGTATCCAGCAAGAAACATCCGGTCTTTAGTAGGGGATATAATCTCCCTGACTGCTAGGCAGGTTTCAAAGCGTCTACCCATGCTGAGAATGAGGGTGTCAAGGAGTTGTTGAAGCATTGCTGCCCATTCGTCTTGCAGCGCCAATCGAAGCTCCCGAATCGTTACTGGTGGTAAGGTACGAGCTGCCAAGCGTCTGCCTAGCAATTCCCATACATGCTAGAAGGGACTGAGATCCGGAGATCGTACCGGCCAATCCATACGTTCAATATCCTCAATCTCTAAGAGCTGTTGGGCAGCTATTGTGCGATGACATGGTGCATTGTCGTCCATGAAAAGAAACTGCAGACCCATAGCGCCTCTAAAAGACGCACATATGGAAGAAGAATCTCGTTACAATAACGGGTCCCGTTGACTGAGCCTGCGTCGAAGGACTGTACGACTACCAAGCATGATGCCTCCCCAAACGAGAACACCGCGACCTCCATACCTGTCCTTTTCAATGATGTTCGGGGAATGATTGCGGCTTCCCCGCTCTCTCCAAATGAGTATGCAAAGAGAATCGCTACTCAAACTGAATCTGCTCTCATCTGTAAAGAGTACTCGTCCCCATTCATTGTCTCTCGAATTCCGGTATTCCCGGCATCACAGAGAACGCCTTCTCCGATGGGCAGGCGTTAAAGGTACACACCGTACAGGGCGTCGTGCAAACAGACCACCACCGTGCAGTCTTCTGGCCACGGTAAAACGCGATATCGGTTGTCCAGTCGCCTGTGTCGTGTGTCTAGCGATTTCTCCCACTGTCTGCCGCCTGTTTCTTCTGGCCTGTAAGACAATGTACCGGTCATCTACGGGTGTGGATCCTCGTGGACGACCACTACGGAACCCCGGATATCGGTTCCTGTAGTTTGAAATTATCTCCTAAGTCGTAAAACGATGCTGTGAGCAATTCCGAACTCTGCAGCCACACTTGTCACACTCCGGCCTTCCTCCAACTTCCCAATGATTCGACCTCGGGTAAAAGCATCCAGATGTCTTCTAACAGATTGATTATTCGCCATTTCTCGCTGAGGCAGCAACTCGGTGTGGTTTTAACTGCTATACGGCGTGCAATCTCTTTGCCAGAAATACTGATCTTACACCGACAACATGCTTTATACTACTCAGACACTCCCCATTACGTCTACCTGCATATCTGCGCATGTGTTACCGTACATCATCTTACTTAATCTCCTGATTGGTCTTTCTGTCGGCTCTGACGCTTCGTTCAGCTGATATGCTAATTTTTCGACTTCGTCCTTAATTTTTGCGCACCAGTGTAGTTTTTATAATGTTTTCTTCCTGACTTTTTTTATTGCCTAAAAACACTAGTTGAAAATGCAGGGCGCTATTTAATTTTTCTATATAAATTTACTCATTCATTTTTTATTATTATTCGAATTTTATCAGGCGTCTCAACAATTACTCAAGAACCTTTCCTGCCTTGTAAACTTAAATTATCAATACGTGTTATTATACTTCATTCAAATAACATCTAAGCAGTCAATTCTCTTTATTTAACTCAACTCCATTTTAGTGTGTTAAATGATTTATAATTAAAATCACTCAAATCAGCCAAAGAAGTTTAGTATAGAAGCGGCAATGAAATTAAGTTAAATCATATTTTGCAAGCAAACGGTATTTAAGAAAAGTTATCTGATAAAAGCTGCTGTGTCTCTTTGAAAAATTTTAATACTCTTTCAAAATGAGAGGGAATCATCAGGAAAGTAAAAGAAAGCTAATAGAATCTATTTGGAAATCTAAAGGCACACTCTAAACACCAATCTCGAAAATATAAACGCTAGCTTGTCGTACAATTTCTTTTATTTAGTCGTCAAAGAAATTTCTGTTTGGGGGTAGATTGATATAAATATTTGTAATGACTCTTTGAGATTTGTTCTTCCTTCCGTTTCGTTATAAAGTCCAGAGCACCGAAAGAAGTGCATATTTATATATATAAATTGGACTTTTTTCATTAATATAATTTGGTACTGCAGCCATTAAGTGTAGAATAAGAGCTTCGTTATATTATTTACACAATATTTAATGGCTTAAATAATCTAGTTATGTAAACTGCTGGCCACCGTAAATGCAACACCAAGAAAAACAAGAGATTTTATTTTATGGATAACATGTTGACCATCAAATGTTTAAATTTATGCACTTCTGTGAAGTGTGGTTCCTGCCAGAATCATTAGCCAAAGTAGCCGCCAGTTTTGGAGATCACCACTGCCACACCCCTCGGCATTGATTCAAAGAGACTTTGGATGTGTTCTTGGGGTAAAGCAGACCAAGCAGTTCCCACACGTGGCCAAAGTTGATCTGGTGTGGCAGCGGAGGGGGTGTAATTCGGGTCAATCGTTGAGCAACCATGGACCACATGTTTTCTAAAGGTGAAAGATCCGGAGAGCGAGCTGGCTAGGAAGCAATTCAAAATGATGATTGACGAACAATATTTGGACAATGCGTGCCACGTGTGATTGTGCATTATTCTGTTGAAATATGGCTGCGGCCAAGCCATGAAGGTAAAGAAGGACAACTGTCTCCAACACCTCGGAGATATAACGCTGGCTGTTTTAAGTAACTGCATTGCGTACTAGATGAGTGTGAGAGTAATATCCAATACCGTCTCATACCATAATACCTGGTGAAGGACAAGTGTGGCGGTGCATAACACAGCTGTTCAGAATCCTCTCTCCACCGTGTCTCCAGACTCGAATCCCACCATCGTGATGTTGCAGACAGATGCGTGGCTCATCAGTAAATCAACTTCATTCCATTCTGCCACCCACATCCTTCTTTCATCGCATCATTGGCGGCAGAAACGTGGTTCAGCGTCAAGGGTAAACCAAGCAACGGATGTCTTGCGGACAGACCACTCTCCTGTAAACGGCGTCGAATGTTACGCGCATGCACTGAATGATGCGTTGCAGACTCAATGGTGGTGCACTGAGGTGGATGCTATCGACCACGTCGGTCCGTCGTACCCTCCTGCAACCAACGGTCACATATCCGCATTACAGTTGTTTGGTTTCGTCCAACACGACTATCGATTTCCCTAAAAGATAATCTACAATCTGGGTAGGCCGCTATCCTTCCTCTGTCGAACTCGGATACTTGATCAACAGCTGATCGCTGTTTCCTACGAGAAATAACTGATCGTTTTTTGAAAAAACCACAAGAAAAACACAAATGCCGAACGTGAAATATTCCAATTCTCCAAGCCTTAAACAGCGCTTTTAGGTGGCGCTAAAGGCACGCCTGATGTGTGTATTCGCTGAAATTCTAATCATTTGCATATCTCACCCCCCGCTAATGCATGCTGTATATTTCATGTTATTTGCATGCTTGTTTCAGGGTGTTGTATTTACGGTGACCAGCAGTGTATCTATAGCTGCACGTAATGCTTTATAAACTATTCATTATTATCTATACGTGTACACACACACACAGAAATGTAAATATATATATATATATATATATATATATATATATATATATATGTATATATATATATATATATATATATATATATGTATATATATATATATATATATATATATATATATATATATATATATATATATATATATATATATATATATATATATATATATCTTTCAGAATGCGATGACGAATAGTTTAATTTTTTCATGTTTAATTGTTTAATTTTAAATTTTTAAATTTTTTAGAATTGGATATTTTTCGAATAACTTACCCAGTAGCAAAAGGGGGAAGGTTGGCTCCATCAAACTAGTTTAACCCCACTTATTGGTCTTAAGTCCGAGGTTGCACTTGGAAGTTTTATAAATTTTTATTTTATAATTTTTTAGTTTTGTTTGAAAACTTTGGAATGTTATCTTTTATATTCGACATTGATATTTTGAAATAGGATTTAGTATTATAAGATTCACATAATTTCCATTTTTAATTGATGATTAAGTTGTGACTGATTTATATATATATATATATATATATATATATATATATATATATTTGAATTTATGGACTTCCATCGGAAATGATCTGAATAATGCTGGTATTTCTGTCAGTTCAAAAAATAATCAGGAGTAGATTAGCAAATGTAAGACTAAAAGGTAGAATTCCACGAAAAAAGCCATATCTTAATGTACAGCAGGCTAAAAGGGACTATAGTGGGAAATGGAACATACTAATTGGACAAATGATTATTCATCACAAGTTATATACAGGGACGAAACTAGAATATCGAAATTCAGTAGCGATATTCTAAAATATGTAAGACATAGAATAACAGAAATGCTACATCCTGACTGCATCCTGTCAACTGTGAAATAGCCACATAGTTTTATCATTTAATCATGCATATCAGCTGGTGGTATTGGTCACCCTCATTTCATTGACGGGACACTGAATATCATAAAGTATATTAACAACATTCTTGAACCCACACTTCTGCTTTACACCAGGTACCTATTTACCAACTATGCTTCATTTATTTTTCAGCAAGATTATGTTCCTTGCCACACAGTAAAGTAGTTAGATGACTGGTACCATTGAGTTGTTGTCCTGGCCAGGAAACAGTCCTGACCTCGATCCTATCGAAAAATTGTGGCACCGTTTGAAAACTTATTTCCGAATGAGGTACCTATCAAACAAGAAGGAACTAATTGAGGATAATTTGTTTCCTGGCATCATGTAATAACGAAGAAAGAGCTTAAAACTATTTTCAGCTAAGAAAAACATCGATGTAAAGCTGTAATAAAAATAAAGGCAACCTCACTAAGTTCTGATAACTCACTACTATCAGGGTATCTAATGTATATCGACGGTTATTGCTGCATAGTTTTTTTTGCGTTGCAAATATTTTGAATTTTCTTTCTGTTTGTATGGAATTCAATATTAAATGTTCTTTAAAATGATATAAAATACTTTGCATTTTGTGCAGCGTAAAATTTTCTATAAGCATACAAACTTAAAAAATATTACAATTTTAAAAAGTGTTTACAATTTTGGCCACCACTGTCTATAAGGTTTATTCAAAAGAAACCTGGACAGTGCGTCTAACTTTGCATTTCATGTAAAGTGGCATCACGTAACTGCGTGTATGGTGGCACCATATATTAGTAGAGATACTGACGTGTGTGCAACTTTTGTCGCTTCATAATGACAGTGCGGTTTCACGCCGAAGAGAAAGTGGTTATTCAAGGTATCGGCCACTACTGAACATGCAGGCGAGGAAGAAGGGAAAACAAGGAATGTTTCGATTTTTAGCAGCGGATGGACATTGAGGCCGTGAGATGCATTGAGGGATGAAGACTGTATACGATGAGTACAGTCTGTGTCGTTCAAGTGTTGTGGAATTTTACAAAAGATTACTTGAAGGACGCGAGTTAGTAGAAGATTATGCTCTAACTTGGCAGGCTCATCGTGTCATCACACCGGAAACGATTGTGGAAGTGAATGGATCAGTCATGGACAACCGTGGATGAGATCCATCAGTTACTTGGTATTACCGTGGGCACCACTCACACCATCATGCATCAACACTTGAACGTTCGAAAAATGTGTGGGTTCCCCACCAACTGACTGCCGAACAGTGTAATACTCGAATTGCCCTGTCTTTGAGTCATCTGCAAAGTTATTATGAGGTGAAACACGGTTTTGTCGCAAACTGTCACTAATGACGAAACATTGTCACCCTTTTTAACCGGAAAACAAATGTCGGAGCAAGCAGTGGAAACGTGTGAATGCACTACCTCTATAGAAATCAAAGGGCGAGAATTCCAGTTCTGGTAAGGTTATGATGTCCTTATTTTACCACAAAAGCCCATTGCCTGTCGAGTACTTGGAACGGAAAGCCACCGTCAATGCCCAGCGTTATCAAGACACTTTACAAAACCGTAGACGAGCCATCAATTCGAAACGCCCAGGCATTTTGTCCTATGGCGTTATTCTCCTGCATCATAAGTCCCCGACACGCGGCTAATGCGGTAAAGACGACATTGCAGCAGTGTAAGTGGGAAACGTTGGAACCTCTACCGTACACTCCAGACATTTCACAGTGTGTCTTTCATGTTTCTGGACCTCTAAAAAGAGGTAATCAAGGACATTGATTCTCAACAAATGATGAAGAGTGTGACTGGGTTCAACCTGGATCCGACAGCAGTCTACTAGCTTCTTCAAAGATGGAATCGACTGGCTACTGTCGCAATGGGATAAATGTGCCAACAGTTTTGGTGACTATATTTGAGTATGTGTACTGAGTAAAACTACATTTTTGAGTTAATAAAATCGTTACCGTTACTCTCCACTAGTGACTGGTTTCATTTGAATGCCCTTTTTTTTTTATATATCTCTCATTTTTATATAATTCCTCCATTATTTAATAACTTATTCATCATGTTAAAAGACGAGATGATATAAAGCATTTATAAAATAAATACTATTTTTAATTTTTTTGAAGAGTTTATGTAAAACCTTTTTACAGTATCATGGCCATGACCGAAAAAGAAATTTGTATTAAAATTGAATTTAAAATCAAATACTTGTATAAAAGCCCAGTCATGATGTAATTCATCAATAATTACTTACGCAATTAAAAAAAAATAAAAAAAAATAGTCAAGAAATAGAAGATAATTAGTTCAAGAAATTATAAATTAAATTAAATTGTAAAATTTATAAGAAACTAAATTCTTTTCATTTCGCAGGCGCTTAACCTATAACAATTTCATTTTTTTAACAGAAGTGGATCAAAAATGTCACCTTTTTTTATTGCATTATCTTGTTAATTTTATGATTTTAAATCTGAAAATGTTATTAAAACTGAAATTTTTACTATTTTTCAGCATTTAATATATCTTGAACTTTAATGAAAGTAATAGTATTAACCCTGTAAGTTGTCTTTTGACCTACATGAATACCTTACAGAGAAGCTAAACTTAAGGCTGTAAAAATAAAAAAAGTACACTTATTTTACAGTTTTTTAATACATTTTCTTAATCTCTTTTAATGAACAGTTTTCGCCATCTATATAATTCATTTGATATTAATAATTAGAAAGATACTGGTGAAACAAGACAAACGATAGAGAAACAAGAATGCTTGTACGTCATACGGCCAAAGCAATTTTGGCTTAAAAATAGTGCATGTACAGCGTAGCAGGGTTAAAAATTAAAATTTCCTGAAACAAAATGTTGGTTATTCATGAAAATTTACATTTAAAAAAGAAAGATGGAAGGAGATTAAATGTATGTTTCATCATCAGAAACTTGCGTTAGAATATGGAAAATTTAACGTAAATGCTCGATGTCTGCCTGGGTATCTAATAACTTAGACAAAATAGTATTGTATTAGTTTCAAAGAAATAATTACTCACAAATTCTGATACTTTTATAATGAATGGACGAAATTTTTTTTGAAGAATTAATTCAGTATGAATTGAAAAATTAATTTTGGGTTTATTGAAGCAATCTTGCGTATCAATATTTGGTGATAGTAAATTAAAGAAGAGTGTTTACTATGTGATATTTTTTTTATTATTCTTCATAATTGTAACAATTATTTTTTTATTTAAGTGTTTAATAGTTATATAATAGTGTACCTTTATATACTTCAAAAATGCACTCTATGTTTTTATAAATAACTAGAGGACCCGACAGACGTTTTCCTGTATACACATCTTAATTTCAAAAATTCCAAATTTTTATGAATAGGCTTTAACAATCTGAAACGTTTTGAGTTAAATTTGAGTAAAATTGAGTAAAATTTCAAACACTAATTACATCTGAATGTAATAATTTAATTAACACACGATTTATTTCAACAAAATAATAATACGAAGTGACAAAATATTTTCCTGAAATGATCACAGCACCAACTGTCGGGATCAACTTGAATTATAATAAAAGATTTTGAATATTCGATACTGCGATCTTAGCGCAGTCTGCCGGCTACAATATAAAACATTCCAAGATCAACAATTTATAAATAAAAAAAAATTAATTAAATAAACATTTCTAAAGCCAAATTATAAATCTAAACCATTCTCGAGTCCACTGGAACAGACAAAAACTTTCATCAAAATCAGTCCAGCCGTTTAGGAGGAGTTCAGTTACATACACGCGCACAGAAGAATTACATATACAAAGATTATTTGAAAAGATATTAATTAAAAACGCTAAAGAGCATGAATCGTCTGCATTTTCGTAACAATAAAGACCGGGTTTGGCCAGTTTGGCTGAAAATCAATTTTCGACGCCAAATTACGTCTTTTTCCATTCCTACTATTAGCTCACGATCTCTATACATATTTTATTTTTATTTATTTATTTATTTATCTTGGTGGAATTTTCAATCATTAATAAAATACATTTTAAAGTGCTCAGTTGAGCTAAAATGTAATGTATATGATTATTTTGGATTACATTACAATATTTTTTAAATTATAATTATTAAAAATTAATTGATTAAAACTAATTATTTAAAAATTACAAACACAACCACGTTGGCGACTTCGTGACCCTTTTGGCGACTTATGTCAAAATTTGCAAAGGTTTTTCCTCACGTGTTAAAAGGAATTTGAAAGGAAATTTTTATATCCACGATTGTTTTGGATGACAATACGATACTTTAATGATAATTAAAAAAAATTATTACCACTTAATGTTGTGATTCTGCCATATGTATATACATATTTATATTAATTGCAACTATTTAATAAAAAAGTAGCTAAAATAAATTTTTTCTTGGTTGATCTAAGTAGGAATTTATTTAAATTTTTTTATATTACTTTGTGTGTGTGTGTGTGTGTGTGTGTGTTTATAACAACAGCGTTGTTACAACAATGCAGATGAATGTTGAGTTGTATTTTGTGAGTGTTTTTAATTAATATATTTTTAACTAATTGCGATATCGGACCAATTTGTAAATATAAACCATTTTCGAATTTACTTGAATCCACACAAAAAATTTCACTGAAATCGGTCCAGGCGTTTAGGAGGAATTTAGTGACAAACACAAGCACAGAAGATTTTTATATATAAATATTATCTTGCTCGAAACATACTACACACACCTCAATAAAAAAGCACCAGATTCTTTTTTTTTATTTTTCACACCACATGGATTATGGTAACCAAAATATAAAAAACAAACCTCAAAGATGAATGACACTTTGTAAAAAAACAAACAGGTTAGAACTATGAAATTGATAAATTATAGGCTTTATTCTCGTTAAGGAAGGATCAAGTCTCCATTAAAGGACAAGTCTTCTTACAGCGATCTTTTCTTTTTTTATTAATTTAGTCCTGACACATTTTTTCGTTGAAAAGAGGGAAGAAACAACGTCACAAATACAGTACATAAATGGTTTTAAGAATTTTTAGTATTCATACATATACAGTATTCACAAAATATTTCTGCGTTCCATCATTTTTTGTCATGTTTGGGATAAAAACATATTTTTTTTCTTTTTCTCCTTTTTTTTCTACTGTAACGTATTTTGTTTTTAAGTTTATTTTATTGGAAAGTGTTTAAAATCTATATATTATGTTCTATAATTTTAATTATGTTGAAGAAATTTTTTTATCATATTTTATTATGAAATGAGCAAATAAATAGTCTTATCAAACGAGAAACACACGGGTTCCGAGAAAACTTATAAAATATTCCTTAAGAAAAATTTAACGAAAAAATTATTCAGTTTATTTTATTCACAGATGTCAAGGAACAAGACAAAAATCCAAATTATAGACATGCTTTAATTGTTTTTAATTTGGATTCCCCTCTCATTCTGTATATACGTATTTCAAAAAAATTTCGCGTTGCCGGTAATGTAAATGTATAATATTTGTTGAGAATTGGAATACAAAATTATAAGAGACATTATTTAATCTACTCATATTTTTCTCAATCTATTAAATTTTTAAATAAAATCTCTACAAATGAAATTAGCATACCTTAATACTATATTTAGACAAGCTAACAAAACACAAACTTTCCGTCACCAATAGCAGTAGATCGATGATGTTAATAAAACATACAGTTGAAAAAATGTACAAAACGATCGACCATTATAAAGGGTGTTTTTAGAGGTATAGAACTTTAAATTGCAATAAAACAACGATGTATTATTCGATTGACATGATTTTTTTTTTTTATTCGAAAGATAATCTTGTGGCATTGCATTTTAAATATGATTTCTGGCATAGGACTGCCACGGCTGGCTCGGATGTAGTCCAATCTGGACGTCCAATTTTCGATGACTTTTTCCAACATTTGTGGCCGTATATCGGCAATAACACGGCGAATGTTGTCTTCCAAATGGTCAAGCATTTGTGGCTTATCCGCATAGACCAATGATTTTAAATAGCCCCACAGAAAATAGTCTAGCGGTGTTAAATCACAAGATCTTGGACGCCAATTCACAGGTCCAAAACGTGAAATTAGGCGGTCACCAAACGTGTATTTCAATACATCGATTGTGGCACGAGCTGCGTGACATGTTGCGCCGTCTTGTTGAAACCACAGCTCCTGGACATCATGATTGTTCAATTCAGGAATGAAAAAGTTAGTAAACATGGCTCTATACCGATCACCATTGACTGTACCGTTGTGGCCTTCATCGTTTTTGAAGAAGGATTCCACCAGCTGATAAAGCGCAGCAAACAGTCAGTTTTTCTGAATGTAACGATGTTTCGACATACATTTGTGGATTAGCTTCACTCCAAATGCGGCAGTTTTGTTTGTTAACGTAGCGATTCAACCAGAAGTGCGCTTCATCGCTAAACAAAATTCGCTTATGAAAATCGACCATTATTTTCGAAATGAAATTGCACAATTTGAAAGCGTTGTTCAAGTGTGAGTCTATTCATGATGAATTGCCAAACCAAACTGAGAATAAATCACTTTACTGTTGTTAAATCGGTCGCCATCTTGGAAAGTAATGCCAACTTAAACTTCTATACCTGAAAAAAACACTCTGTATTTTTAATGTTAAAAGAAATATTGACTCCTTTGGCCTTATTATCTGTGTATTTGCAATTGTCATTCCTCAATACATCATTGCAAATTCTATTTTCGAAACTAGTTGAGTTACTATACAATGTGTTTAAAATTTAAAAATATCATCTTTTACGAAATATTTCATAAAACTACTTAAAAATAAATTTATTTTTTAATTCTAATTTGGAAATGTTGAGCAAATTTAGAAGCATATTTTTCTTTAAATCTGAAATCAATCTATGCACACAAATCAAATCATAGAAAATCTGAAGCAAAATAACACTTAGTATTTAATAAAAAAGACTAAGGAAGAAAAAAATCAATACGGAATAAAATATACTTTTCAGAACGATACACAAAGAACTCAGAGCAAAAAGGAGAAAAATAGACAGTAAAAGTTTTGAAAACTGTAATGAAATTAGATCAAAATACAAATTTCATCAAAAGTAAATTTAAGGAAAACATTTTTAGAGTGAGAAAATACAAAATTTAAAAAACCAACATCGAAAATTCTTATTGGTATAAGCTATGTACTATTCTATTTTCTTCATTTCTTTTCTGATTATTACGTTTTGCCAGATCAAAATGCAAAACACTAATGCATAGGAATATGGTTAATAAATCTTCTGCCTAAACTAAAAGATTTCAGATTTCATTGCCATGAATTAATTTGCCATGAACGAAAATTCTCCTACTTTGGTAAAAAGAAAAGATAATTATTGCGACAGCAACTTCAAAGCATCAGAATTTTTATTAAAGATTTAATGTGCTGTCCAAAATCGACTTTTACCTCTCTTCTACATAGTCACTTATTATTGATTCAAACATTAAGGAAATTAAATAATCTGTATTCCTTCATGTTCAGAAAGAATATTATATTAGGTTTTAATCCTGCAAAATATTTTATTTCTCTCTTGTTAATTATGCATATATAAAATTTCGTCAATGATAAAATAAAATTAATAATAAATTATTGCTAAATCTATATAGGCCTTTATATATAGTTTAGTTTAGTTAGTATATTAGTGTTATATATAATATTGACGATATTAGTCATTTCACAGCCATATTTTGTTTTAAATTCTAATAAATTATATTGTTAAATTATTCATTATGCAGTGAAAAAAGGATGAATTTAAATTAGCTGAAGCATACACATTTAAATTTTGTTACATTAATACACATTCTTTATAAATTACTCCATTGAAATTTGTTTGACTCATTCTATAATAGTTTTATGACCGATATTTTTCTAATAAAATCATTTAAACTATTAACTATTATAACTGTAATAAATTTAAAGTGTAGTAAAAAATTGCATCTAAAACATTGAGAGATATTACATTATTTTCTTAAATTAGTAAATAAAGTACATTTATATAGCTCTCATATATTAATTTAATTTGCCAATATTATACTGCATTACTTTTTATTTATTTAAGAGTTTTACTTGCATTTTGTTTATATTACTATATTTAAATTACATATTATGTAAATTTAAAAATGCATAGCGTAATTAAATCAGACAATAATGGTTTAAATGATTTCGTTATAGTTTTCTTTTATAATCAATAAATTGTAGATTTTTAATCTAATTTAATGGAAAACCTGTACAAAAAATGTATAAAATACGTGAAACAGAACACATTATTTACATAACGGAAAATCAACTATGCAATTTTCAGTAGTCTAATTTATGTTTCATTTATGATAATTCTATAAAAAAATCTTTAAGTTTAATAAAGTTTAAATCTTAATATTTCTTATTGAGTAATATTTTTTTTCACATGCTCGTAAACTTTACTTTCTTTTTAAACAGTACGCATTGGCTAACTTAATTTATAATATTATTTAATAATTCCTGTTAAAAAAAAATCCATCAAACATTTTGAAATGTAAAATATGTAAGCCTAAACTATAATTTATTTTTTAATAGATGGCATCGTTTAAAATTACATACATCTTCCTTTAGCTATAAAATCAAAGTAGTGGGAATTTAATGCATTCTCACATGCAGAACAAATTTATTACGAAATAAATATTTCTCTAAGTTCTTGAGTATTTTTAATTTGAATTTATAAGATTTTTTTATAGAAACGTATTTTAAATTATAAATCAATATTTTATTAAATATGCTTCAATGTACAGTTTTCTAACAAATTTTGTATTTTACTTATGCTTTATTGTTTTTGCCTTGTATGTATACACTTTATATACTATTTATTTCTATTTATTTTTATGCATTTTATTTATTTTTATTTGCCATATCACTTTAAATTGCAAACCGCCTTACATGAAAATAGGAAATTGCTTTTATATATATTTATATATTATATAAAATAAAAATACATACGTTTTTGGGTTTGGTCAGTCGAATCTAATAAAAATAAATTGTAGAAAAAACTATAAAATAAATAGAACATCGAATGGAATCTAGTTCTCTTATCAATGTCTTTTATGTTAAATAATGCAAAAGATATGTTTTAAATGAAATGAATATTTAATTAAAAACATTAACAGACGATAAATAAAAATCTAAATCGCGAAACTTATTCAACAGCTCTATTATCTCCCTCAGTGTTCACTATAAATATAAGTTACATTTATTCGAATTATTATAGTTAGAATCCGTATGAGGAAGATTTTAATGCTTTGCAAAAGTTTTAACTCAGTTAAATTATACGCGATTAACAAAATAGAGTTAAGCATTGTCATAAAACAAAGCGATTCTCTTGAGTATAAGCAGGTTTCATAGAACAAAAGCTGTAGTAATTCTAGAATAGAGTGCGGTCCTTTATGCTTAGAAACAAGAGAAATATAAACTGCTTTATACTTAATCTATGCATTCACATAGATACAAAGCTAAAGAAACTCTAGCAATGCATTTTGGGATTTAAGAATGTTCAATGAAATAAAGATAAATTGATCCGAGTCCCTCTCATTGTGTGTTATATTATTTTATTTATTGTTCCTGTCGTAGCTCATCACATTGCTATATAACTTAAATTTAGCCGAATGTGCAGTTGCACAAAAAATAGCTTTGGCTTGTCAGATAATCGTACAGTTTTAACAGTAACTATTTTTTTATTATTATTCTGACGTTTCAATTACAATAAACAATTTCGTAAGTACGTTCGATAGAAAATTAATAAAAGTGTTTTCTTAAGGATCAAAACTTAGAATTACAACAAATAATTTTGTGAAATCATCTAAGGAAAAAAAAGGAATGAATTACGGGTAATATAAAATGGTTATACAAATTGCTTGGAAATTTATGAAAATGAATTGTTTCATGAATTACATCTTGTAAATCTAAAAAAGGAAGTAATACTTAAATTAATTTTTAAATTGTTGATTAATTTTTTTTAAAAAAAAAATAGGTGTTTTCACAATATTAATATTTAGTAATTCTACATTACATATGCGAACTTGTGTAAATTTTCTTTATTCACTGGAAGTTTAAATTAAATTCTAATTAGATGATGCTACTATAATGGTCGAATTAATTGTAACATATGGGAAAAATATTATTTTTCTAAAAAAAAATTAGCTTTTTATCAGAACATACCTTAAATAGACTGAAAATTATGTATACTAGTACGAAGTATGCCTTTCTTTGGCAGAATTGACCTTTTCAACTCGTTTTGGCATTGACTACCCTAGAGTAGCACACATGTTTGTTTGTTTTTTTATTTCATCGTCTTGGAAACACGCTAGTATAGCACTTTTTCCCCTTTACTCTATTGTCATGCGATTCATCTTAGCGAAATGATTCTTGTGAATATGCCATCAGTTTTGAATAGGATTTAAGTCTTGGGAATTTTCAAGCCAATCGACCCCTTTTATTTTATTTTCCGCACAAAAGTATGGACCAATTTCGAATGGTGACAAGGGGACAAGTCATGTTGAAATGCTCCATCAAATGTTTTCATCATTGAGCAAACCTACTACACAATAATTCGGTATATTTCCCAGAATTCATCATGTATTTAAGAGGAACTAAGCTTGCAGGACCATTTGTGTAGGACCATTAATGTTGTGAAAAACCTCAAACATCTGCTTAGAAGAGTGTTTTACAATCTGTCGGATATGACCTGGGAACACAGTTTCAATTTCACTTCATCTAACTACACTTGATTTGTATCCCTGCACAAATAAGTATTTCATCACTCAAATTCACCTTCTTCCAGTCATTAACGGTTCATAATAGGTTTCTTTTGGCCCATGCTAAACGTATTTCCATCGTTTTCTGAGTTAGAAATAGGTTTTTTCCTCAATCTTGTTGCTTTAAGGCTGCCTTCCAGAAGCCTTTTCTGTGCAGTTGAGGCCCTCACTTCAACACCCTTATCCATTAAACTCCTTCACAAATCTATGATTGTCTTTCTTGAACTTATTTTGCTACTTCTTATTAAAATTCTATCAATTCTTGGAGTAGTTTTCCACTTGCACTCACATTTTTTTTCTTTTTTTTTGAAGATGGTGATCCAGAATTTTGAAATGTTCTTAAAACACTTAATTCGATCGCACCAGCTGTCATAGTTACATTTCTCACAGTCAAATAAGTGTGTTCAGAGAGAGCGATTTATTTTAAAACGGAACTTCGGAGTAATATGTCTAAACAAGTAAAAGTAACACGTCTTACACAGAACGTAAAATTTAAATTACCAGCTGCCCTACTGAAAGGCTCACAACTGAGCTCTTGATGTATTAAAATGAATAAATTAAAGTCAAAGTTCATCTGTCACACTACATAAAGGTAGATATAACTAGTTTGAGGTGGTTCAGGACATCACTAGTCACCACACATACTAACTCAAACAACAAACTCATGTTTGTTCCAATTAATTCAAACAGTCTAGTAGCTGTAATCCCCATTTGATTTTTCCTCACATTGTACAATGTAACTATGAAGAAACGTGTTACTGTTGATTAATGTAATATATTATTTCCATTCAGTAAACGTTAAAAGTTACCAGTAATTTTATTATAATTACAATATAGAAAATGTATTTTCTTGAATACCAATAAAAATTGAGTTAATTTGTAGTGTTTTTATTATTTGTGTCGTATGTACAAAGTAATATTTCATAAAAGCTATATTCTTTGTGAGGATAGTGTTGACAGAAAAAGGAGACAGTTGCAAAAATTTATTTATCAACTTCGTAAACATAAAAATAAATAATTTCATTGTGACTAATGAAAGAATTATTGTGGACTTATTGTAGAATCATTGCTTGTATTGCTATACTAAATTTAAAGTAAAAACACATATATTCTAATATTTAAAATGGCATTATCTTATTAATAAGTACAGCAAATTTTATCATATATTATAATATTTATAATACATTGTTATTATTTATAAAATATTGTTATTAAACTCTTTATTCCTTTTTCTGAGTGCATGTCCATGTACTCTAATTTTAATAACATCTAATATTAAGAAGTATACTGAAAGAATGAAGTAATTTTGGTACTGAGAAAAAGAAAAACTTCTTTCCTTTCAAAGTGATTTAACCCTTACACTAAATAGGTGATTATTGTAAATGATAAAAGTATTTTCTTCATGTTAATTTACTAGATAAACTTATAGTACACTTAAATTTAAAAAGAAAAATTAAATTACAAAAAATGAATTAATGCAGTGTTTTTCAGAATAATTGTTTTACTAAGAACAAAGTTATAGCTCATTATTAAATACAATTTTGTTCCAAATAAATATTTTAAAGTGAAGAATGATTATTAATTTAATAAAAATTACAAAAAATGTATTGATCACAATTTTTATACTTAAAAAAAGACAAATTTCACATATTTGGAACAGCCAAGAAATACCATTAAAAAGGATTAAATTTATTGCATTAGTTAGGTATTATATAATCTATAATAATGCATAATTTACACTAAAATTTCTGAATAAAATGTTACTATATGCCTTGTAAAATCGGATGCAGCCAAAACGCTAATTATAAAAAAAAAAACATAACTTTTTTTTTTTTGTTAATCGTATGACATAGGAATTTGAATCATAATTTGTATGAATAAGAATAAAATATACGAGATATATCCCTAGAAATAACTTTAAAATTAGAATACTTCATGTAATTGTTTAGTTTTATCATTTTTACTAAATTACTAAGAAAAATTGGACTGTATATTTAAAAAACATTATTTGCCTTATTAAGAATACACGTATTGTTCTTAAAAATGGAATGCTTTAATGTGGGTAATCACGCTAAATAAAAATTTGATTACTTTGCTGAAAATTTTAATGAATTGTTCACATGAAAAATATTAACAGTAACCTGAGGGCAATTGTTTCTGAGAAATAAATCGAGTGTTTGTACTCTTCATTAATCAGCTTATAAAAGAAAACTGCAAGACATTTGTGCAACACACATTATTCCAACAGAATACCTTACTTTCCTCATTTTAATGAGGAAATTTCCTTTTAATATTCACATTTAAAATCACAAAAATGGATGCAATCAATGGCCTTAACATATAATATCGCTGTTTAAGTAAGTTTTTTCTCATTTCTAAATGCGAATAAAATGGGATGATAAATCAATCTTCTCTGTTGAATTCGAAAATTTTCTTCCTGCTATTATTTTACACATTCCACTACCACGGAATGATAATAGGTATCTTATCTGTCTTTCTGAAATTAAAAAAAATTCCACTTAAATGGAACTTTAAGAAGAATTCTGAAAAAAAAAATATTATTTCCCATGTATGTCTGGAAAGATAAGAATGAAAATCGAATTTGACATTAATTAATGGGAAAGCTTTCAGTAGATGTCAGTACTTTTGACGGCATATCTTCATTAAATTTAGGACGCTCATTAAACTTTTCAGACAACTTTGTGAGACTTAATTAGTAGAAATTCAGCCTTCATTAGTATGTCATTATTGCAATTTAGTTGAGTTAATTTCATCCGCTTGAAGGATTCCATTCATTGAAAAATGAAGAATATTAGATATTGAAAAAACAGATACTGGAGTAGAATTACTCAATATTAGGTAATATATAATAAAAGGCATTTTAAAAATATTTATAGTACTTATTTTGTAATATATTTGTCAATACCTTAATTTAAGTATATTTTTAAAATAATTATTCATACATATTTTAGTCATGTTGTATTTTAGGGCAAATTTGTTTAATTAATACAAAGCTTTGTATTTCTTATAAATTTGTATTTTTAATACTCATTCTTCTAAAGAATTATTATTGGAAATATATTTGGTACGTATGTACTATTGTAACAATGCCAACATTGAAGATAACTTGCTATATTGGCAACCCCGATTTCACCTGTGTCGTAAGAACTAAACTGGCAACCATGTGCTTCGTTTAATTAAATGTTGCCAATACGGTAGCGATAATGTGTAACTACTATATATTTCTGTTTAAATGGAATTTATTTAGAATTTTTATCAGAAAAACAATATATATGTCTTTGTTTTTGTTTTGTTGAAAGTGCATTATGTATCAATTTTTAACTTTTAAATAGAAAAAAACTATGCATGAGAATCGTAACTTTACTATAACATAAAAGAGTGTTTTGTAGATATCCAATATCAGTTTAAAATTGCGTTGTTTCAAAAAAGAAACCAACAAATTGGTGGAAATTTAATTCAATGACTGAATGATACACGTTTATTATTTCTTTCTGTTTTTATTAAGCATTTGCTTCTGAGATCAACAAGTATATTGTTTTATTATACAAATTAATCACCTCCAGCTCTTATATTAAAATGACAGAAAACATTTTGACTTATAATGAATGGTTAATTATCCATTATTATGTATCAAGATTGGTACAATATGTTCTAAATATGATTATATAATTGAAAAATGTATACATCCAAGAATTAAAACGATTATCATAATGCATATCTAATATATCAGTTTGAATTTTCATGATTTGTGTGCATCATATTTTCCATGAGATATCGTTACTTTAATTCAAGTATGGAAAAATACTTGGTCAGAGGCATGTATAGCCCTTAAAAAGGCTGAAAAAAGTTGCATTTAATTTTTAATGAAAACTAAACTAAATACATGCCAACTACAGAACCGCAATAGGTTTTAAATATCGTCAGACAGAAATTTATAAGATTGAAGTGGTTGATAATTTTGCTTATTTAAGCTAAAACATTAACCGCTTCCAGGCCCCATTTTATTTCGGGATTATGAATTGAAAATGTCAATTTTTTACACGTACCTAGAAAAGTAAGCAAAAGCATTCTAAACCATAAGAAATACATGTGAAATAACTCGGAAAAAAAGACATTGTGCAGTGTAAATTTTCACAGTGCTCGAGCTACTCTTGAATGAGCCGATGGTACGGTTCACTTAGCTCAGGAAACTCACTCAAACTCAAACTCACTGAACACAGCTCAGGAATATCTGGGAAGGGGTTAACATTCCAAAAGACATTGATGTTGAATTTGAAAGAAGTATTGCTGCTGCTAATCACAATTTTCATGGTCTAAGAGCTTTCTTAAAGTCAAAAAATTCATTAAAAGACATATATATGAAAAATTACTATATATAAAAATAAACAGACCCGTACTTAAATATGGGTCTAAAACTTGAACTTTGACTAAATCACAGATAAAACAGTTTGCCATCCTTAAGCAAAGTTCTTATATATATATATATATATATATATATATATATATATATATATATATATATATATATATATATATATATATATATGTATATATATATATATAAAAATATATATATATATATTTATATATATATATATATGTATATATATATAAAATATATATATATATATATTTATATATATATATATATATATATATATAATATATATATTATATATATTTATATATATATAATATATATATATATATATATATATATATATATATATATATATATATATATATATATATTTCGAGGACCTTTTTTAATTCTATAGATATTGACGATATGATTAAGGTTCTTCATTTAATTTATGATAAATATGAATTATATACTTCAATGAAAAAGAAAAATTTGATATTCTTGTTAACCTCATTTTAAAAGAAAATTTCATTATATTTGATCATAATCTTTATAAACAGATCAAAGGATTACCTCAGGGTGGTCCAGCCAGTAATTGTTTAGCGAACCTATATTTACATTTTTTGAAATAGATCATGTTATAAATGATTCTTACTTAATTTATCGTTATATAGATGATATAATAATTTTTGGTAAAAATAGTGAATACAAACCAAATATTACATTCTACCCTGATTATCTCAAGATCCTTAAAACTAACTTCAACTCTAATAGGTGGAATTCTTGGATTTAGACTTGCATCTTATTAACAATAATGTAATCAAGTAACATTTTTGACAAAAGAGATTCGTTTAGGTTCCATATAATTAAAATTCCTGTATGGAACAGTAATTTTCATATATCAATTTACAGAAATATCATTTTGAATTTTTTTATTTAGAAATGATAACTTAACTACCCACAAAATAGATAAATACAATAATATAAAAATTTTTTTCAATGTTGTTTAGATCATGAATACCCCCTTTTAATTTCTTGAGATCTTATATTCATCACAAATACATTAACCGTCTTGCTACTTCGAATTTAAAATCCACCACACAACAATAGGTTTTCAAAGTCAGCATGTTAGTGGTCTTGCTGTGAAGATTATATCATAACACTCATATCACAGTTTACATTTTTTCCCACACATCTTAAACATCTTACACATTTTTGACAACCAACCAAATTAGAGCCTAGCAAATTTACATTTTTGACAATCAACCAATTCAAATTTTACCATATTTGATTGTCGTCATTCTATACTTGTCTTTGCTGGCTGGTTTAAAAGTCAGCTCAAAAGATGTGTTTATGTTTCTTCGAATTTTTAACTTGGTGAATAATTGACTTTCATTAATGGCAAGATGCTTGTTTCTCTTCGTAAAAAGCTTTGTGAGTAAAGAAATTTTGTTAAATTATTTTTGAAAAAGATACTTTTCTTATGTAATTGTTCTAGTATTTTCTACATTTCTTACATAATTATTTTGTGATTTTTCTATTTTAAGAGTTTGGGAGAGTTTGTTACATAACAGTAGTGATTGGTTTTTTTATCATGCTCTCTGAGTTATATTTTTCTCTGAAGTTTTGTTTATTTTATTTGGTTTTCCTACGAGTTGCAAAGGGGGAAGGTTGGCGCCTTCAAACTAGTTTAACCCCACTTATTCGGTCCTAAGTCCGAAATTGCTTTCTGACTCGCTAGGTTCTTTTTTTTTTTTTTTTTGTAGTTCTTTTATTTCTCTATAATTTTGTCCTTCATGTTCAGCTTTCATATTTTTATTGCGTAATTTCTTGTTATGTTCTTTATCTATTATTTCTTGTTTTGATAAATAATACATATTTCTTTTATATATAAATATATATACATATATATATATAAATATATATATATACATATATATATATACATATATATATATACATATATATATACATATATACATATATATATATTATATATTGATATATATATATCTTGATGCTGTGATTGAGAATAGATTGTGGATTATTAATATATAAATTATTTGTAATTATAATTAATGTTTTTTTATTATAATTTATAATTAACATTTATTATAAATTATTAAAATTTAGAATTATATGAACTGTTTAAGGAAGCTGATGTCATTAAATGCATCAAGATTGGTCGTTTGAAATATGCGGGACACATCTACCGTACGGTCCCTTTATCCTTGGCGTTCAGAATTTTCAATTGAAAACCTATTCGAACTACAAGTAAAGGCAGACCTGATTGTATAAAGGATGATTTTAAAGTTTTAAGAGTGACTGATTGGAGAACGGTTGCTAATTGGAGATAGCAATGAAAATGGATCAAGGAGACATCAGCCCACCCAGGTCTGGGTGTCAATAGAAAAAGAATTCGAGTGTAGAAGGTTCATTGAATGAGATATATTATTTTCTTCCTCTGAATGAGAGAGAGAGAGACGAACTACACGCATTTCAATAAAAAGGAAAGCAATTATTTTCAGCCTTAATATAATTGAGACACGTATTTATTATTAAACCTGAATTCATAGTTTCTTAAATTATTTCATAAATCTTAATTCATGTGAATAAAATCAGAATTAAATGGAAATTATTAATATTGAATAGGGAATATGATTAACGTTTATCAAGTATCAAATCAAAACCAGGACTATTGACAACATACTTCGTAATTTCAAACTATGGTTAACTGTTATTCCATTCTATCCAAATTTTCACCGCATCAACATACAACACTGAACAATATGTTTCATATGATATCTAATTTTTTTTTTATTTGATGCAAAAATTTCAGTAAGGGTAAAATGTTATTCAAGCGTTTTTATAATGTTAATACGAACGTTTTTCTTGTGATTTCAACTATCAAAAGTGTAGTGTAGGATTCAAAATAAATAAATAATACATTGTGAAAAATCCTACAATTAAAGATATTTCAAACAACACAAACAATTGATTGAATTCCAAAAAGAAAATATGAAAAAAAGCCTTTGTTCTTTTGTAATTTAGATAATCAAACTGAATGTTTCCAATGGATATTTGAGTATTTCATAAATTCTGCCTCTTTCACACTGTTCTCATCTGTATATTATTTGAAAATAACTGTTGAACATCTGACCAGACCAGGTATAATGCAAAAATGAAATTTGAAAAATTATAATTCAGACTTCGCAATACGAGCTATTTAAAAAACATCCATTACATTTATTCAACCTTTTTACAAAACTCCTTTGAAAAAGGTTTTTTTTAAAATATTTTAAAGTATGCTAAATTTTAAAAGTGTGTAATTCAACTATTCTAAAACCTTCAAAAACACCTCTAAGCAAAATATTAAATAAGTTGTTTAAATTACAAGAATCCATAAAAAAAATTATCTGTATTAATAGGAAGAAATTTGTTTCTTTTTCAAATCCTATTATTAGTTCACATTATCCCTAAATATATATTTATTAATATATCTTGTTCAGATTTTCAGTTGTTAATAAAATACTTTTTTATTCATCCACTCAAGTTCAAAATATATTTTTTAAACTTGTAGTGGTTGACATTTGATGTTTATACAGTGTTTCTCAAATATTAGTTCATTAATTTAAATTTAGTTAATTAATAACCATTTAAGAGAGATATTTTCAGTTTTATATTGTTCTTCTAGATGACAAAATTATTGATAAAACAACCTATGTTAAATTTTGTGATGAAGAATTAGCCTGAATAATCATACTTTTGTTAGACGTCAGTATTCTTACACTGGTTTGAACATAAATTATTACCTATTATGTTCAACTTTCATTAAAAATGTAAATACAGTTTTAATGTGGTACAAAATTCGTAATGTTAATTTAATAGAGTTCTCTACTTTTTGCCACATGTATATACATATTTATATTAGCTTTAGTACTTAATAAAGGATGTTTTTTGAGAGGTATAGAACTTTAAATTGCAATAAAACATCGATGTATTATTCGATTGACATGAATTTTTTTATTTGAAACATAATCTTCTGGCATTACAATTTAAATATGATTTCGGCATAAGACTGCCATGCTGGCTCGGATGTAGTTCAATCTGGACGTCCATTTTCGATGACTTTTTCCAGCATTTGTGGCCGTATATCGGCAATAATACGGCGAATGTTGTCTTCCAAATGGTCAAGCGTTTGTGCTTATCCGCATATTTACCCCAATGATTTTACATAGCCCCAGAAAATAGTCTAGCGGTGTTAAATCACAAGATTTTGGAGGCCAATTCACAGGTCCAAAACGTGAAATTAGGCGGTCACCAAACATGTCTTTCTTTCAATAAAGGGATTAGGCACGAGCTGTGTGACATGTTGCGCCGTCTTGTTGGAACCACAGCTCCCGGCGCATCATGATTGTTCAATTCAGAATGAAAAAGTTAGTAATCATGGCTCTATACCGATCACCATTGACTGTAACGTTGTGACTTCATCGGTTTTGAAGAAAGATTCAATTCAGCCCATAAAGCGCACCAAACAGTCAGTTTTTTCTGATGCAACGTGTTTCGGCATACACTTGTGGATTAGCTTCAATTCAAATGCGGCATTTTTGTTTGTTGACGTAGCCATTCAATCAGAAGTGCGCTTCATTGCTAAACAAAATTCGCTTATGAAAATCGACCATTATTTTCGAAATAAAATTGCACAATTTGAAAGCGTTGTGCAGGTGTGAGTCTATTCATGATGAATTTCCAAACCAAACTGAGAATAAATCACTTGACAGTTGTTTAATCGGTCGCCATCTTGGAAAGTAATGCCAACTTAAACTTGTTACCTGAAAACACTCTAGTACTTAATAAAGGTAAAATAATTTTTTCTTTTGACTTAAGTAGGAATTCACTTATTTTCTATTTTTATGTTACTTGTTAATCAGATTTCTCTTCGTTCAAACGAATTGTTTAATTAAGAAAAAGAAAGTATCAAAAGTAATTATCTTTCACACATCAGATAAGAAATATAATACTCACTATTAAAAGAAAAGTTGAAATCTTCGTGAAAATCTTAAAAATTTTTCTTACCCAATGTACATCTGAATCTATTAAAGATTTTATTTTCGGTATAGTTTTCATCCCTTAGATGAAAGTTTTATCCATTTTCAGGTTTTTTAAGAAGTATCAGTTGAAAATTTCTCTCTAAAGTTTAATTACAATGAGATAATTAATCTGGAAGGCGTATCGTATTCTTTTTCACCAAACTTAAAGATTTCTAATAATAATTTATTCGATACTTTTCTCTTCCTAGAGTAATGAGGCAGTTAATAGTTTATTTAAAGTAATAAAGCTTCGAAAAGTTTGGAAATATGCGTGTGATTTTCGAAGCTGATATTAATTATTTATCATTTAATTTCTAGAATGATGAAGAGCAACAACTTGATGAAAGTAAAGTTAAAATCATTTTAAATCAAAATTTATTTTAGTAGTAAAGAAGACAAAGAAAAGTTGTAAGTGGGAATTTTGATTAAAACATTTTTATCTATTCGTGTTTTATAAGAGACAGTTACATAGAATCAATTAATAATAAATTTATCTTAGGAGAATCTTAGTTGCCAATTTCTTATTTGTAACTAATTACATTTTAATTAACTTATTCCAATTCTAGATATAGTATATTATTTTAATAATTAATGATATTAATTTATGTAAATTTATAATTGTTTTTAAATGAGAGAGATAGACCTGATGCGCACGTATTACTGTAAATTAATTCTTTATGGAATAATTTGCTATACATTTGGAAGTAAATATGGTTTTACATTAATACATTCACATACACTCAGGAACATTGAAAATAGCGACCCAAAAAGAAAGCATTGGATTGGAATGAAATTTAATACACATAATGACACAGATGAGAGATTCACTTGATCTCAAAAACAAGACAATTAAACGAATACAGGGTGTGCAACGACACAAATACTGGGCAATTTCAATAGCACGCACGTTGGACCACCTCCAGTTGCAATACATGACGCCACACGTCCGGCATTGAGTTGATTAGACACCTTATGTTGTCCTGAGGCAGATGGGCCCACAAATCTTGAACAGCCAACAACACTAAATCATGTACAAAGTGACGATGGCATCTGCCGTTTTAGCTATCCCCATACGTGCTCTACAGGGGACAAATCGGGGGAGCGGTCCAGCCATGGAAGAGACTGAAAATGACGTAGGAAGTCTTGAGCAACTCTTGCTGTATGCGGACAAGCATTATCTTGTTGGAAAATTGCTCCTGAAAGACCATTTAGGAAAGGTCCTACATGGGATCGAAGAATATCATCAACGTAATGTTGGTCCGTTAAGGTTCCACGCATTACAATTAAAGGGGATCGGCTATCATAGGCTATGCCCCCCCAGACCATTACACCAGCCGTGCGGGCAGTATGACGTAGTACAGTGTGGGGGGAATTGTACCGCTCACCAGGGCGCCTCCACACCCGTACACGGTTATCAGCTGTCCCCAAAACAAACCGGGATTCATCACTAAACACAACCTTTTGCCAATCTGTGACATTCCACATTGATCTGACTTAGCACCACTGTAGACGCAGTTACCGATGTTCCGGTGTTAAAGAGAGTGCACGGAAAGTGCGCTTGGATTTAAGATTTGCTTCTGCAAGGTGTCCGGGAATTGTTTGTGGAACAATTGCTACGCCTACGTCTGCTCGTATTGTTGAACGAGTGACTGTGGGGTCCACAAGTGCTTTCCGCACGATCATTCGATCCGCTCTCCTCGTGGTCTTCCTGCTAGCTCCAGAGCCGGGTTTCCGCGCGTGGGTACCTTCTTGCTCCCAACAATTTCTAACGGCACACTCCGAACGATTCACCTCGCCAGCAACTCAGCGCGTCGACCAGCCTGCAGTTTTCACCCCGATGATCAGGCCTCTCTCAAACTCGCTTAACTGTGAGAAATGTTTTCTAGCACGTTTACCTGGCATGTTTCGCTTACCAAAGTCTTCCTACAATCGGCGGGTAATCGTCCCGTTTATGAATTTTCGAATTGGCGCTGGCTTATATAGCACTCTCTTCCTCATTGCAGCGCCACCTCGGCATGTATGAGCATGCGTATTGGCACAAAACTTGGATCATTTGCATATCACATTACGCTGTACTTATTTGCATAGTTTCGCGATTGTACTTAGCTTCCTTCTTGGGTCACTATTTTCAATGTTCCTGAGTGTATATAAATATGATATTTCACTCCTTAACTGCAGAAAAAAAATACACGATTCGCTCTCCATTTCCACCGCTTTTATAAAAGAGATCGAGTATGCGACGCATTGAGGGGTGGGGAGGAGAAAAGGCAAGGAATAAGTATATTTTTCTCTGAAATAAGTAAATTCACCTTAAACACTATCAAGGACAAAATATGGCATTCCAAAGCCTTTGAAGTAGTTTTACTGATAGTAGCGCAAACAAAAGAATCCTATTTCGGAAAGACGTACACATACGTCCGTGGCACTAAACACATCTTTTGAGCGAGATGCATATATAAGCAGGTGGTAGTTAAAAGGTTAAATTAACATCTAATTCAAATTAGTATAGTAGGTTATTGACCAGAATTCGCACTTCTGAGCTACGGTTGAATAACGATAACATCTAAATTGGAACTTGATTCTAATAGTTTTCACATTACCTCGCGGGTTTTATTACATTAACCATGCAACAATCTACATTGTTTCCTACATTGATTTTTCAAAGATGATGCTTGAGCATATGATTTGCTTAGAATAGTCCTGGACATAACGCTTATGATCTTAAGTTCCGAGTTACTCAGCTCATTAAATGGGTAAGTCAAAATTATAAAACAAAGTATGATATATATTTAATTTTTAACTTTTTGACTGCATTCCCCACCCTATTCTGCAGCATTAATTTGGAAATTTTCAATAATAGTATGTAATTACGTCTTCATATGTCCAAAAACAAAGATTAAATTCAAATTTAAAATTTTTGTATTAATTATTTCCAAAATTATTCGGAAGTATGGGATCCAAAAAAAAGCAAAAATCTTATCATTATTATTTATATACACAATGAAGAAAGAAGGTAAAATATGTGCAAACGTTTTTTTAAGGAAATAATGTAGCATATTTTGATGTAACTATGATTGAAAATTCTAAGAATGGAAATGAAAAACTTTAAAAAAATATAATGTAAATAATGAAAATAAAATGTTCAGTTTTTTTATGTCCATATTTATTGTAGTTATAGCTGATATTGCACTTCAACTATTCTGGGATTCAACTTTTTCAAGACACTTAGAAAAACCAGTTTTCCTTTCGCATAGTGGAATAGGCTTTTGTCTTAATTGTTCATATGTAACGAAAACTCCATTTTTACTCTAATTCAATGCTTCTTAAACTTTAGCTCTTTACTACCCAATATTCAATCTTAATTTTCATCGCCCCCCACCCCCGCCATGCAATAACAATGTATTGAATTCAATCACACTATACTTTGACGCTAAAGCTAAAACACGACTTCAATCTTAAAGTATCAGCAACGTCTATAAACGTCTCGCTCAACCGAAACGATAATTGCCCCTGCCGTACTTATATGCCTATCCGAATTACGATATTTTCTGCGCAATTTTATCCATAAATATATTCCAAAGACTTTGAAATATAATGCGACGCCTGTTTAACTTATGTTAAATTGATTAATTTATTTCGTTAGATCCATTTTAAATAAAACCCGGTTCTAAATTTCAGTTGGCGTCACACTATAGCATAAGTTTAAACATTAGATCTTTTAAAGACAAATAAAACAGGACACTAAATTAAAAGGCCGCTCTTTAAATTAACACTTAATTTATTTACAATAAGATTGAAATTACGTTAAATACTAAGGATATACATGATTACTTAACTGAATTATTTCTGAGAGAGAGAGGAATCGTGGTGTGGACATCCCGAGAGTCTCCAACCGCGGTGTTCGTCAAAAGAGTCGTCAGACCAAAATCGGTGATAAAAATTGTGTCAGAGAGTGTCTCAATTCGTCGTGCATGCGCTTATATTTCGCGGCGGTTTACTTGTGTATTCTGGAGCGGATTCTTTTTCGAAACTCAATCAGCTTTTCTGATTGGTCTGGGGTCAGCGGAGGGATATCCTCTCGCGGTCAATGACTTACCCCAAACGCGGGAAATTCCCAAAAAAACATCCCAAACCAAATGACTTACCCCAAACGCGGGAAATTCCCAAAAACACATCCCAAACCATGATGTATTTATGGGTACATTGCCTTCTTCCAGGCGTGGGAACGCGTCACCCTTTTCGGTGGGGTGAGAGGCGCTCCCAGAAATTCCTTTTCTTGTAAACAACAGGGCAGATATAAAAATTACAGTTGCAATCCTTAGGGACCGGCGGCCCCCCATCAAATGCAATACAAGGACCTTGGTAGTGTTTGCGAAGGCTTTACTTATTTCATTGGATTATTTTATTTATTTCCTTTTCTTACTAACCCCCACCCCTCAATACATCACATACGCGCTCTTATGTGGAAAACAGTGACATTAGGGTGTGATTTGCGTAAATTTTAACCTGCAGTTAAGAGATTAATTTGAGTTTCTCAGAAGCCAATACGGTTAAGTCCATTTCTTGATATTTTCTGATTTTTGTATACTTTGTTTTTTTCTATAACCTAGAAAAAGGAAAAAATCCTTTAATAACTAAGAAGAATATTATTTATTTTATCAAATATTACAAAAACGAAAAATATCAGAATTGGACTTAACCATATTCTTCTGAGTGACTCAATTATAAACCGTACAATTTATCAAGAAAAGATTCATTTTGGATGTAATTTTTTATATAACAAGCTTATGGGGTCACTGGTAATTTTTAAACCTGTTCTTAGTATTGTTTAATTAATTATAAAATACATTGTGTAGTACTGACACATTTATAAATGTAAATGTGTATTTCATCTTTTATTATATCCAGAATGTATATTGCATGTTTACTTTTCTAAATCAATAATTTTCTTAAATAATTTTTTTGTTTTCGACTTTTCAAATGTTGACGCCTCCCCGTAGAGTTATCATGGTCCCGCAGTAGGGAACATGCCCCTCTGTTTATGAAATACTGCTCTATTTTCTTGTTCAGTGTTCATTAATTTGTTTTATTTTATTAAATTGGTGAAACGTGAGATTTAGAGATGATATTACGTTAAAATACTGGATGTCCAAAGTGTGACAACACTTTAAAAATTTAAAACTTAAAACATTTCCATTTATGGGTATTTGTTGTTGTTGTTGTTGTGTTTTTATAAAGGAAACGTTGTGTTTTTACCATTTTTATTGCACGATTTCAAAGTGAGCACCATTAGATGCGTTAAACACATAGTGAGTCTCTGTGATAGCCATGTTCAACATAGCAAGATCAACAATCTAAATAGTCATTGTAATTCGACTTTTTATTTCATCACTGTCACTTGCTGGAGATTGATAAACAATGTTTTCCGTATACTTACAAGAAGTTCAAAGATCTGTGTCTAGAGATATGGACAGATACGCTATTGGACTTCTTCTTTCTATCCATCGGCAAGAAACTTTTTCTCGCTTCCAAACTGCAGTGCGGTGGTGCCCCATTTTACGCTGTGTTTACATATGTATTGCAGATTTAAATTCCATAAACTCTACTACAATTTGCAGTTCTTGTAGGTGAAATCAATAAAAATCGATAATGTTTAAAAATGTTGATGTTGCGCCATCTAGTTTTCATTTAATTAATCAAAAACTTTTTAATCCTTTCTTTATGGAACATAAAAAATCGTAAGTGAAGATCTTTGCTTATTTTTTAATCAATTTTGAAAGTGTTATCATACTTTTTTTTGGACACTCTGATTATTGATAATTTTTTCGCTCAAGCACATTTAACACGGAAAACAAATCGCACAATTTAATCTAATATTATGTGACGCATAATACTTTTTCTTTGTTAATTATACCATTTTTTTTCGTGGCACTGTCATCAGTTTATCGATTTGTTCTTCTTGCAATGAATTCACATTCGTTTTTCTAATTATTGTATGTAAATATTTACAGACTTGTAGGGGAAATTGGAATGTTTTTTTTTCTTATTTGGTTTACAAAGAACTAACCTACAATAATTATGACAAACACAAAAACTTCTATAGTGATTAATTAATTGTTTTTAATGTTTGCCTACTTTAAACCAGTGATCAGTGGAAGCCATTTTATTTCGGTAAAATAAGCATGCAAAAACTACATTTTTAAGGTACATATTTTTTTTTTTTTTAAAAAATCCTTTTTCTACGTTTTTCTCAATATAATAACCTTACGCGACCATTTAAAACATCAGTCTTAAAATTTAGGAATGATACACGCAAATAGCCTTTAGAAATATGCCTAATTAAAAATAAAAATACATAATTAGAAAGTGATTGAAACAAATATTTCACACCGATGTACTAAATCTATATATTAATGTATTCATGTGTGTTTATGAAATAATCTTTGCAAAGATGATCGTTATTATTTTTATTTTGGATCCCTAATGAAACAAATTGCGTGTATTACTCAGAATCAATAGCAATTTTATGAAATTATCTCTTACACAACAAATGACCCTTCATTATAGGAATAATCCCTATTATTAGCTAAGCGTAAGGGCAATATTAAGGGTATTGTTTAGAATATTAATCATAAATCTTGATGTAGCCTCATAATTTAAACATTGTTTTTAAAGAGTATTGAATGCTGCTTAAAATCTGACTGCACATATTTAATGATGTGGGTGATATCGTATCCATGACGGGACTAAACCAAATAGTACCATGGGCACAGATGTCTGTTCTGGCAATCTGTTCAATATTGTTCACAAAGAGATTTACTGACGAAAGAGCAGCAATAAGAGCTGGATAGCAAAAATATAAGCAGGTGTTAGATCTGTATCTAAATAATTTTCACAATTCCTATAAGATCTTCTACCATCCCTATCAAACTTCATTTCTCTGTAATGACCTACTCTTAGCCTAGCAATAGTTTTGTTATAAAGGCGCTTTCCATTTATGTTACAGATTCGATGCTTTACATGAATTAACTTTTCTCACAATTTGAAATCTGTGACAGCATTTGCGTCTTATACAGTAATGTTTCTTCTGGGAGTTTGCAACCCCTAGAGGAAGAGCGTCCCCGGGGGCGGATCGAGGGAATGCCTCCATTGGTTTTCGTTTGGGTGGTAGGGGAAATAAAATAACCTCCGCGGACCAACGAGCAAAAATCAACCTCCCCAGGGCAATGCAATCTCTTTTCCATGATTGTTCTGAATTTTGCTTTTTGCACATATTTAATATTGAGTTTTTAAGCACTTAACCCCAAAAAACAGCAACAAAACAATAAAATATATATAGGATCGAATGTTTGTTTTACTAACTTCGCACTATATGAAGTTATATTAGGTCTATTGGCAACATATTTCATAAAACTTAATCAAAACCCTGTATCCTGAGCAACACCTCAGCAAATTTAAAGTTCATTAGGCACTCTACACGACAAGTTTTTAGTGGCATTAAGATTCGATCTGGAATCTGGAAACGACCCAAGTCAACCACGAGCTCAAGATTATCCTCTTTTTCAACAACCACGTCCACCAAAATATTTGTGGAAACGAACATATACTTGTATAAGAGCTAGGCATAAAAATAACAAGTATTTTACTAAAAGCTTTTAGCTTTTATTAAAATATTCTATACATCATATAATTCCTCTCATTTCCTCGATCTAAGTACATTTATACTTATCTAGAACGTATATATGAAAATGTGTAGAATAGAAATATTTTTTTCATATTGATCTGTGTGAATTTTTCAATTAAAAAATAAATAAAATTTTTTGGTCTAAACACATTTTTATCCACACTGCTGTTCGTGTTTTTAATTAACGAGCATAAAATTTTCAAGTAGGACTTTAGTAATTTTTAATAAATTTTAAATTGGTTTTTTATTTGTGCTTTATAATTGAAACTAAAGTGTCTTTTGATTTAAATTATATTCAAAAGACATGTATTTATAAAAAGGAGTGTTTTTAGAGTTATAGAACTTTAAATTGCAATGAAACAACGATGTATTATTCGATTGACATAATTTTTTTATTCGAAGATAATCTTGTGGCATTACATTTTAAATATGATTTTGGCATAAGACTGCCACGTCTGGCTCGGATGTAGTCCAATCTGGACGTCAATTTTCGATGACTTTTTCCAACATTTGTGGCCGTATATCGGCAATAACGGCGAATGTTGTCTTCCAAATGGTTAAGCGTTTGTGGCTTATCGCATGGCTTACACCAATGACTTTACACTTAGCCCCACAAAAAATAGTCTAGCGGTGTTAAATCACAAGATTTGGATGCCAATTCACGGGTCCAAAACGTGAAAGTAGGCGGTCACCAAACGTGCCTTTCAATAAATCGATTGTTGCACGAGACGTGTGACATGTTGCCGTCCTTTTTTGGAACCACAGCTCCTGGACATCATGATTGTTCAATTCAGGAATGAAAAAGATTAGCTAATCATGTCTCTATACAAAAATACCATTGACTGTAACGCTGTACTTCATCGTTATTGAAGGATTCCACCAGTCCATAAAGCGCACCAAACAGTCAGTTTTTTCTGGATGTAACGGTGTTTCGACATACGCTTGTGGATTAGCTTCACTCAAATGCGGCAGTTTGTTTGTTGACGTAGTCATTCAACCAGAAGGAGCGCTTCATCGCTAAACAAAATTCGCTTATGAAAATCGGGAACAAAGGCAATCTCGTTTTGGGCCCAATCGACGAATCTACGCCTTGCTTGATCATATTTAAAATGTAATGCCACAAGATTATCTTTCGAATTAAAAAATTCATGTCAATAGAAAAATACATCGTTGTTGTGTGCAATTTAAAGCTCAATACCTCTAAAAAACACCCCTTTAGTTGAAATTAAAGTGTCCTTTGATTTAAATTGCATACAAAAACATGTATTTATTCTATTAGTGAAAGAAGACAGGAGTTGTTGTTATGAAGTACTGAGTTAAAATGGGCACGCGCGCTCACCGGGTAACCATAGTTTAGCACCACACAACTAACTATGTGGCTTCAACTGCTTATTTCCTGAGGTAAACAATAGGTATTTCAAACAATACCTTTGAGTGATTTTCAATGTATTTTTATTATTCCCATGCCTATCAATTAAAATACATTTTATTTGGTTGTGAAATCTTTTCACGAATCTTATTAAAGGAAACTGATATAAGCCATCATTCCATTTTTCTTTGTAGTTCTTAAATATTTTTAAGGCTGAAAAAAAAAGAATCTCTCTCAAAATTAGTTCCTATTCATGATGACAGGTGTATAAAAAAAAATTCACCGGAAGTTATAAAAGTCGTCTGTAACATATGTGATAGACTTTAGATTCTAGATAGCTATTTATTCTATTGCTACCTCGTAGAACAAGGAAGGGAACTATTGGATCATAGCAAGATTGAAGACCAATGACATTGAGATTTACAAAACCAAATCTAGCATTAACTGAACTCCCGCATCACTACATCCCATGAGGGTCAAGGCCTACTGTTCGTATCTCGGTATACGTGACCTTGGGTCTGAGGTGTATGGACAGATGTTCTAGTCAGATTGTGATGACGCGGATCTATTCGCGATCCTGTAACTAATCCTCTTGGGAAATTTTTGAGCTATCAGTTCGCGTTATTCACAACCAACCTTTCGGAAGAAGATAATCGTGATATTCAAATTAACTTACTATACATAGCCGAGTAGGAGTACTATAATAAAGAGTAGAGATATACTGGAATCAGGTGAAATTGCTACTAAAAGTATTATATTTGAATTATTGTGTTTAAGGATTGATCAGGAGAGTCTTAAAGTGACGATTGTTCACTTAGATTAAATTGATATTAGATCAAATCCCGGATGTAGCTTAGATTCTTTAATAAGTAAGGATCCAGTTTAATAGTCTCCTAATCACGTTCCGTGCATTTCCGTCGTTGTTCCATTTTTCGCGGTTAGAATCGAGACGTTCTCTTACAATTGTTAGTGGATTTGAGTATTTTCATTGAGTGGTGCAAAAAATAGATTAATTGAATCATGGCAAGTGTTTCTTCCCTACCTCCCAGAAATCTAGGTGCCAAGAGAGAAGTGGCAACCTCGCACAAGGTGGTCAGTAAGACGCTAAAACCCACAGTGTTAAGTTACGAAGCAAGATTGGTACTTTCCAATTATCATCCCACTGAATTGATGAAAAGCTGAGTCGACATCTCCCAACCGGGATTTGAGCCTCGGACCTGTGGTGTGGAAAGCGCGATGCACTATCGCTCAGCCCCTTGGGCTGAGATTTTACAAGCAAATCTGGCATTTGACGCAGGAAATCTTTTCCGCTTGGCAGTTTAAGGGTACCGCTCTGCTTTTTTTGTGATATTGGCTCCCTACAACCATAACAAGGACATCCTCAGTCTTTTTTCATAGTTTTGCAACTGCAGCATTGTTGAAGGGGCAGTAAATAAAGATCTTACTCTTGCATGACCTACGAAAGGTTCACGATATGAGCATACAATAACTGATTTCGGATAATGCTTCGAAGCTTCTTTTATTCTAAGAAACGGGCATAATTTTAATTTTCGAAATTAAACATTTGAAAGTTGAAATTCAAATACAGTCTAAAAATATTCTTGTGTGCTTAAAATTATGTTTATCTTTCATCCTTTTGAAATACAGATTTTTAATCTGCAAGATCTGTAGAGGTAAAAAATGTCATCAAAATAAACGATACATTTCAACCTCTTGAGTGACACTGGAGTAGATAACCGTCTCGCTCAACTAGTCTGTTATGTGTGCCCGGGACATATATATATATCCGTCCTTCCAAAATACGATTATTTTCTTTGCGTGGCTACTCGTAAAAATATTATGAAAACTTTGGAATGTAATAAAATGACCTTGACAGTGTTTTCAAATGACACTTATTTCAGAGGCTTATTTATTGCATTTTTTCTCTCTCCAATACACCACATAAGTGTGCCCATGTGAAAAGTCTTGGCAATGGGGAATGAAACACGTAACTTTTAATCGGGTTAAATCACATACTCTTTCTAACGTCGCACATCCGGTATAGTGGTGAGTGACGCTGACTGCTGTGCCGTAAGGCTCTGGGTTAAATCCGGAGAAGACATAGATGTTTGTAAATGTATGATTGCATTCGTGGCATGGTGGCACTCTCTAAGCAGCCGTAAAGCTGCGAATCCTCTCATTGAGGTTGGTATCGGGGAATGAGATGGAAGCCTTTGACCACCCACCCAGGGTATTCTCCCTCAAAAATAGAGATTGAAAACCAGCTAAAGCGTTCTGTCACCTGTATGGTGCTCGTCTACGGCCAACAAAATGCGTACATCTAGCCCTTTGACATGACGAATATTGTGAGCCTTGATATTACTGCGTCTAAAAGGTGGCCTTAGCAACAACAACAACAGTATTTCTTTTCAATGGACCTCTGAAATGTCTGATAGACGAGCCAAATGGTGAATACATAAATTCTAATAAATTCAACGGGGAGATAAATGTGTTTTTCTAATATCCCAATGCTCTACAGGCTATTGATAATAATCTCATTTCAATCCAACTTTGCAGTGCTGAAATCAAAACATTTTTTTTTAAATCGTTATCCGAAATTTTCCCAAGCTGAGTCAATTTATACATAAGAAGGGAAGAGCTTATACACCCTTATAAACATATCGTTTCAAAATCAGAAAAATAATTTTAAAAATGTTTTTTAATCCATCCTTCCTTAAGCATAAGATCCTTTTTAGGGAAATATTTTATTATATTTTACACAATAATCGTAAAATGCACAGCCAAAATCTGAAACAACGTAACATAATTCATTTATTACAAATGTGACTTTGCATTTTTCTCCATATTTTAAAAACACAGCTAAATGTCGTTCGTCCATAAAGGTAGATCTCTAATCTTACAGTTGAAATTTCACCACATTCTGCAATTTTTCGAAAACAAATAAAATTTAAATTAAGAAAAGCAAGCAGTATGAATCTAAGTGAAAATGAGAAAAGACTCACTAAATAAAGTTTGCACTTCAAGGTGAAATATTTGCGTATTCCATAACGATACGACAGAACTAAAACTTTTGCAAAACATCGGTTATAAAGTCAAGAACATTTATTCACAGTTCGTAGTTTTAATAAAATTCTTATAAAAAGTTCACTTAATAACATTATACAATGTGAAAGTTTTCAAGCAAAAAATAATGTTGTAAATTATTTATTGAAACTTTCAGTAATTATAAAGAAATTAATAGCCTATCAAGTGATTTAGACTGTAAGAATTATGTGAACATAAATTTTTCTTTTAACTCTTATTTAATTAATATGCATTTTTCCATCTAAGATTGCACCAGTTAATTAATTGAAAGTTGAAATTAATTACGTTTTGAACATTTGTTTTCGGATTTTAAAAGCATTATTGATTCTATATCTTGTTGTTTTTAAGTTGATTTTGTAGAACAGCAGAAAGAGAGTTTTAAAAAGATTAATCTTGTTAATGATAGCGCTCTTTCAAGTCAAAGGCTTAAGCTAACTCGATAAAAGAACCCAAAAATGTAATGTAAAAATTCATTAAACTGGAATATTTTGTACGGGATAAATTGTTAAAATTATTTAATGTTAAAATTTGGATGTTATGTTGATGTATAAAGGATTTTTAATTTGCGTATCAACAGAAATTATGCATTTTCTAATATATTCTATTGACTGATAAAATCAATACTTTTAAAAACGAAGTATGTATATATATTTTTATTTTTCATCCAAATTCAAAACTTTTATTCTTATTTTCCAAAATCTAACATAATGACTTAATAATGACTGCATAAGCGTTTTTGTAACTGAAATAATTATTTTCCAAAGAGTAGCATAATATTTGATTTTAAACTTTATATCTTAATAAATATAAAGTATTTTGTTCAAACGAACATAACTGCTGTTATGCCTATTTACAATATATACTGCCAAAATATTAAAATAAAAACTTTTAATTATGACATAACAAATTTTTAAAAGTTTTTATTATTTTAACAAATTTAACAAAGTTTTAAAACAATATTTTATAGAAAAATATTGTTTTCTTTTATAAATTGTTTACTCACTAAGTTTTTTTTTCCTCCACTCCATTCAAATATAAAATCGAATAGAAACCCGAAAGGATTATTTTAGATTCAATTGGAAAATTCTAGATATTTTTTAATTAGGCATGCAAGACCTTTAAAAAATACTAAACAATATAGTATGTATAAAAAAATAACCACATGATATCAATAAACTTTTTAGCGCTGAATTTCGCATAACGTTAAGGTGACCAACCGTCCTCCTTCAGGGAGGACAATCATCCTTTTACAGGTTCTGTCCTACCTCAAAAAGTATCCTCCTACTTGCCCTCCATTTCAATATTATAAAACTGATCTTTTCAAAGATGAACCAAACATGTTTCAAATATTCCAGGAAGAATATTTTCAAAAAAATATCACTAGAAATAACAGTTCTCAATGGTGTTTCTGTTTTTATTGAAAGATGCTTGGTAATAAAATAGATGACAATTGTTTGTTTACAGAAATTAGAAGACTGAATGAATATTTAAGTAGAAATAAATTGAAACAAGTGGAAAATCTACATCATGATATTGATAAAAGATGGGTGGAAATACTTAACCATTTCAAATATGAACACATTCCATATGAAAATTTAGTTATGCTTGCTTAACTTACGTTGTGATTCCCTGGAACTAATGCAGCAGTTTAAATAGTTCTTTCAGTTGATAATAATTTTTGAACAAGTGAGAAAAAAATCATTCAATGAGAAAATGCTTGTTTAACCCTTTATCAACCGAATGTACTTATAAGTACCACTCACTTTAAATAGGTAGAATAACGATTTGTACGAATATTCTGACGATATTTAGCAGGAATATTCTTTGAAATCTACTCTTCCAAGATATATGGCAGTACGGGTTCTATGAGGAGTATTTTAGCGGAGAGGGAGAACAGTTTTATCGCAGAAATTGTGTTTTCATCAGAATGGGTTTTCAGCGGATTGCGAGGATTATCATTTTTGTCCCGAAAAAATAGTTAATGTCAAAATTTAAGTGTCTTATTTTTTTACGTAAATTAAGACCTTAGAAAACGTTTTGACTATTTATTTTAAGTGAACATTGTATATAATTAATTTTACAATTGAATATCTTTAATTAATTAATTGGCTCTAACTAATTAAATTTCCCAAAGTTGATATTTTTGATGTGCATTTAATTTGAATGTAGTGATGTAACACAATAATAAATAATCGCTGTTCTTATACAGAGTAACAGAGCAAGAGTATTTAGAATAAACAACACTTATCTGTTCACAGGTTTTCTGGATGAAAACAATATTTTTTCGCAGGGTTGCGAAAATTTGTTGTCGGGTGATAACGCCTCAGCCTAAGTGGAAAAAGCGAGAGAAAGCTGGGAATCGTGTTCAGATCGGCCCGACGTTTTGGCGCCAATTTGTAACGATTCTCTTACGCCATTACTGGGTAAACCAAAATAATGGATAAGATCTCGGGGTAATTTAAAATAGTTTTAATGACTCAAAATAACACAGTTACAATGGACAGACATTTAGACACATTGCAGGTTAAACATTTAGAGAAAATAAGGTGAAATTAAATATATTACATAGTCAGTTGGACAGCGAAACGAAAGTAAAGTTCACTCATCCAGTTCCCAGCTCTCTCTCTGGCGGTAATAAAGAGCTTCGTTCGGGAACACTTCCGTTACAAGTACCGCCATCTACATTTTGGTCTTCGAATTAAACCGTGTGTTACAGTGAGTCAAAAAAAAAATATCACATGAGGAAAACTACAGTAAATCGTAATGCGGTCGATATAGGGTTACGTAAATAATTAAAAGGAATGTAGCGTAATTAGCGCATTTTGTGTGGATTACTAAAATGTTTCATATATTGCGTAGTAACTTTTTTTCTTAAATTTTCTTCCTCCTTTTCATTGCAAAAAAAAAAAAATGGTCACCTTAATAATGTAAGATGCTTCATTTAATTTCAAAAATAAATATTGGTGTCTTGGAGTAGTTGAAATACACTCATAATGAAAAAATAATAAGTGAAAGAGGTTGCGATAGGCTTAGACTGGGGATTAGGTGTGACTCGGAATAGACTCGAGGGCAAAAAATGCATGGATTTTTATTCAAATTATTCCACTGGGTGGATTAAAAGTAGCGTGCTCACCTCTTAAGACTAAGGTTGGGTTTGATACCGACTGGAGGCGATACATTTTTCGATGCGAAAATCGTAGGCAAGCTTGTGTGGCATGTAAAAGATCCATTGAGTATCAATTTGGCTCTGGTACTATCGACAATATTAAATCCCGACAACATTTAGCATGCGACGAAGGCAGGGAACCACCACTAGATGGTGGTCACGTATGAAAATGGGTCTCACACTTGGAGATTCGCCGTGCCTGTAACTAAACTGCTAAATGCAGCTAATTTGAAAGAAATAAGGAAAAAATTATTTAAACAATTCGGGTCTCAGAAACGTATAACAATATTTCTCTATCTTGTCTTCTAGAAATATCATAAACAGTAAATTAAAATTCTTAAGATGAAAACATTATACAATTATCCTTTCAAACTACGCCTTCAAAATACCAAGGTTTCAAGATCACATATTTTAATTATGCTATATTTTAAGGTTAAATTCCTTTGCTAACGTGCTACACTAAATTTTTGAAACTGATCATTTTTGAATACCATGCTCGATTGTTTATCCCATCTATGTGAAAATGCAATTTTTTTAACTGCATTTTTTTTCTCGTATATAATTTTTAACTGTATTTTTGCATGTATAATCTGTTTGCTATTTTTTTCTATTATTTTTCTTAATTTAGGAATCTTTATCAATAGAATCATCATATCATTCTAAAACTACTTTAGAACTGAATTCGAACTCCTCTAATTTCCTCGCTAAATTTAAATAATTAGTTTTGATGCACACATAAAGTTCCTCAGTTTAATCAATTTATGTGTATTGAAAAACATCAAATTTGTACTCTATTAGCAATATTTTAAACCTCTACTTACTGCATGTAAAACTTACATTCCTGCAAGTAAAGCCACGCATAAATATATTAAAAACCAACTTTGACTTGCAAAATCCAACAAGCAGTTATCTAAGGTTCATATTCAGAGGTAAGTTATAGCATAAGAGATAAAAGTATATATATATCCTCTCTTTCACAAAAGATAAAAGTTTTTCATGTTTCGTGAAGTTTTTCAGCCATGTACGAACTAAATTGAAAACACGGGTGAAAAGATTAAACTGAAAATATACGCATAAAAGTGGAGATTTCTATTAGGATTTATAGTCGTTGCTAAAGAAAGCTTCAGATTTCTTTAAGTTAAATAAATGGATTTGCTAGCGTATGGACTTTCAAATTATGGGGTTTTCTTTAAAAAATATTCTCCAACTCAAGTTTAAAAGAAATGTGTACCTATGATTCATATATTTATTATTAACACAGATGTCGTGAGTTATGGATATAATTTTATCCATGATTGTAAAAATTTTTGAATTTTGCCTTAAATTCAAGATCTTATCTATAACTGTTTTTTCTTATATAAAGTTTAATTATTTTTGTTTATTTTCTTTATTTATGTTATGCTTTATCATCTTACACAAAAAATTATGCTTTGAATCTGATTTTGGTCTATACAGGGTGTTGCTGAATTCGACCGAATGTATTCAAGGGGGTAATAACTGGAGTGGCATGGAGATGAGAAATAAACATAGAACATTGGTCCTATGATCAAAAACCCTGATTTCGGTCTGATGAAAATCGTTGTAGCAATAATCTACGGGAGGGCAATGAACCGAACGTTGGTAGTAGCTAAGGTGATGGGAGTTAGAATGTCGCTGTGGGGGAGAAAGCTTCCTGTACATCTGCAATTTTTTCCTGAGTTACTACAGGAGTACAGATTCACGCACAAGAACGTGTGATTCACGAACAAATGAAGTCCACAGAATAATTTTAGATTCCGGTGCACTGTCCTCCCATTCTACATATCTCAGGGAATTGAAATGGGTGTGGGGATTTTTGTTTTGACTCAGCTCCCGGACCTCAATCCCTTGGATTTCTACTTCTGGTACCACTTTAAATTATTTCTTTCGTAAAGGCCCTTAATTGTATGGCTAATGGAGAAGCTCATTCTGAGTCGTTTCTTATATGAAATGGCCAGCACATCAGTTTGTTTGAAAGCGTCTGATAATCCCTTCGTTCTTCAGTGCCGACTATTCTATGACCACATTAGAACATTTTTTTGACAGTCACTTGCCATTGCATTGACATCAAGCTGTGATGCATTGTTTGTATGGTAAACAGGCTTTAAAACTAATAATTCGTTTCTTATTTCTCTTATCACTCTTTTTTAAGTCCACTTAACATCACACCTTTTCAAAACTGTTTTTACGAATTAATCTGACTAACTGTTTGCCCCAGTGTTCTAAGTTGATTTGTGGTCATCATACTTCCCACTACTATCATCTCTCTGAATTTTGTCGTTTCGAATTCAGCAACACCCTGTATAATGTTCATGGATATGTGCATGCAAGTGAAACAGGAGTTTGCATGAGTTTCTTGCTCAGCTCTTAAATTTTACTGGCGAATTTGGAAAGTCTGTGTTTAATAATATTTTATTTGATTTTTCTAAAAAACTATAATTCTCTTAAAAATAGCACTATGATAATGAAAATAAGTTATACGTGACTGGCAATTTATCAAGAACTTGGTATGCCATTGCTGGGTTCTGCATTATAAGGGTATCTGGTGCGCAAATCAAACATTTGCTATTTTCTTCTGTGTTCTTATATTTTTGAATTGGCTTATTTTAGGAATAAATTTGGAGAATTTAGCATTTGACAGGCACAGATGTTTTGAGGTAGCATATATAGAACGAAAATCCTTCATAGGTAAAAAAAATTGTGTGTGTTCATTTTAAAATAAGGATTTCTTTTAAATATCCTTCTGGTTCTAAGCCGCTTTTTTGGAACATTGTAAAAGTTTTACCACAAATTATTTTTATAAGATTTTAGTTGTTTTTTAACCTTTTAATGGATAGTCCGTGCCATCCAAAATTAATGAGAAGGATCACAAGGAAAAATTAGCCATAGTCAATGCAACTCTATGTATTAACAATTCTCAACAAAGTCACAAATTCAACGATCCAAAAATAAAGAAATGCACCGATTGTTAAAAAGTGGGAGCAATAGCAAAGTAGACGAGATAGTAGATTATCTAACAATAAATCGGATCACTTACGTTTAGGCAATACACTTTCTTATTCCCTTCGACCGAATCTAATTTACCATTAATTGACCAAATCATCAATCGTAATATTAAGCAAAAAATCTACTAAGTGTTCTCGCCTAACATCACGATAATCATCCTTTAGCAGTCTAACATCTCTCTTCTAGTTCGAAAGTTAAATATTTATATACAAGCCTTGATTTGCATAATCAAATATTTGCTTCTTTGGAAAGTTTTTTCAATAGAATCATTTTAAATACCCATTATTTCCCAAGAGGACTATTAGTAGGAAGAACGCATATAGACTAATTACAACCTTAAATAGAAACTCTCCATCATTTAAAGTAATTAAATGAATATCATTTCAGTACCTGTACTAAAGTTTATTCTGAACTAAAACGGGAATGAAAAAAACTACATGGTTTAATTTAAATTTCTAACATTTTACTGCTTTACTTAAGACATCGTTATTTATGGCACCATTTGTATCAGCTCAAAATATTATTTATTCGGATTGAAGAAGCACCCGAATATACTTGACATGAATAATAGACATTGTATCAGAACTTCTAGTTTATTCTAAGAGCAACAATAAAATTTATTCGTCTTTTCGTAACGCTTGAGGGAAGAAACTCTTCTTTTACGTGACATCTGCCGCTTGATAATCATCTTTACATTCCAGAACTATGTCTAGAGTTAGTTGATGGATTGCTGGATTACTAAAGTAATTTGTTTCATCTAGACCGATTTTTTCACGGGAAATGTTTGCATCCGGTTTATGAAATATTACCTTTTGACAAGAAATAATCTATTTTATTTTTAACTCAACGTTAAATTATTATGTTTAATTTCTATTAAAGAAACTAACATAAAATATTGTTATAAAACATTTTACTTTTAGTCTTTTTAGGTAGAACTTACTATTTGTATTCATTTCAACTTAATTTAATCATTCAAATCACATGAACAATATTTAAGGTATATAATTGAATAATTTAAAGAATGTTAACAAAAATTATAAAGGATTCAAAAGTCTTCTAATTTTTTCACCTTCTTTTCAGAAATAATAAAGAAAACTATATAGTTAATGTATTCTTTAAATATTCTATATTTCCTAACTAAATAATTCAATATATATTTGTAATTACTGATGCTTATACATAACCCCTCAATGAATTATTAATTCGTATGAAAAAATAGGTATGACTTTTCCTAAATCTTGATTTAATTTCTATAGTTCATGGGAATCAGAAAATATTCTATAACATAACATAAATATTTTTAAATATAATACCCGTATATTTTCAAAACATTAAAAAAATAAAATTAGTAAAATAAACCTTTTTACAATAAATTTTGGAATACAGCGTTATCTTAAAATTGTATTACTTCAAATTAGAATTTTAGATATAGTAAAAGCTATTACAACTAAAACATCATAAAAATACAAAACATATCGATTGAAATATATAATGTCTTTACACTCATTCATATAGTCAAATAAAGTTTAATTTTCGAAATTAATAACGCTTCATTTTTTGTGAATTTGCACACATTGTTTACATTTGTATATAATACCAAACTTCATGACAAAAGTACGAATAATTCTAATTGAAATAAATTATGACTGAATTAGAGAACTTTATAAGACACGACATACATCAGCAGTTCTTAAACTGTAATCTGCTGACTCTAGGGGCCCACGAACTCCTGTGAGTCCACACCTCTCTAGGTGTGTTCGCGGGACCCCCTGAGAGTCCACAGCGCCTTTTGGGGTTTCTACAAACTCCTGAGGGTTCACAGTGTCTTTTAGGAAGTTCTTGGACTCCTGGTGGTCTACAGTGCCTCTCTAGAGATCCAACGTCTTTCTAGGGTGTCCGCGGACTCTGAGAGTCCACAGGCCTCTCTAGGGTGTCCGCGGACTTTCTCACGTAATGTTGGGATTTACCTCTTTTACAGACTCTGAAAGGCTTCGTGTGAAAATTGGAAGATCCGCCATACTAGGCTACATTAAAATAGTTCACAATGTAATCTGTACTAGAACTTGTGTTCAAATCAATAATATTAAGTCAAGGGATGTTCAAAATCTTGGGTTTCCGGGTGTAATTAGATTCATAAAGGGAGATCGAAAGTTTACGGAAGCCTCTGATCAGATCACCTCCACCAAAGGACCGATTTTCATATTGGAACAAATTACTTCCCAACGATCACGTAGTTTCGTGCGGGGAAAATGCCCAAGATGAGATAATACCGACACTTAGAGCAAAGTCCAACCTCTCACCTACCTTTATCCACTTTTTTTAAAGTGACTGTAAAAGTTCCTATTCCACATACGCCAATATATACAACTCTAAGTCCACACCACGTGGTGAACAAACTACCAACCAGCAAATTGTAATTACAGCTACGTCTAAGAGAAATGATTCTGCGTCACGAGTCTCTTTTACAAAGCCGCATTGCTATTCCGCCTCTTTAAAGAGACAAGAAAGAGAAACACACGCGCTCCGGCTCCACCTCTTTCAGACTCTCCTTCCAGATTATCTTCAACTCTATAAAATTGGCCGCCACGGTAGCCAGAGAATGGTATGGTATCAGTTGCATGGCTTGCTTTAAATACGGTTCGAGCCAGTACCATAAAGACCGCCGTGTAGGCAGCGATTACGTTAAATCTGTCGAGCTGAAACGTCTCTCCCGTTGGTGTGGTGTGGTAGTTATTGGGAAGGGGGTGCCAGCTCCGGGTATGCTAATCCACGTCACTTTGACCATGGTTCGAAACCGGCAGTCCGTCATGCCGCCAAAAGCCCCTCGTGTAGCTGAACAGTGCGACGTTAATATTCATCAATCAATCAACTCTATAAAGCCTAGTTTCTGAGCCTTTCAACCGCTGCAACATACCAAACGTCATTGTCATTATCAATTCTGCCCTTCATCGATCATGCGACATTAAATACACCTCATCGACCCTAAGAAATAATTTATAATTATTGCTAACAAACTGAGAGATGTTATCTTGAATTCTTCTGCACTTTTTTTGTGTGGCTTCCTGAATTCAATTAGATCAGTTTAAAAATTTAAAAAATTAGTTATAGAATTTAGTGAATTGCGAAATGTTTCATAAATCCCTCTTTCACTTATATTACCATAATATACGAGAGGAAGTCATTAAGTAAGTCACAAAGATAATAACAAAAATAAATTAACAGGATAATCACTTGAAAACAATTTTTATTTTTTTCCACATAAACTCCTACACATGAGTTGATGCACTTATCCCATCGTTTTGTCAGAACCCCAATTTCAACTGCATAAATATTTTTGTATTGCTGGAGTCATCCTCAGTAGGACTTTATGTTGATCGTCGTCATCATCTTCAAATTGTTTGCATCAAAAATGTTGTTTCTTTGAACCAAACAGATAAAAGCAAATGGCATATTCGATTATTTTATGTGTTCCTTGCTCTGATGACAGGGGACCCAACGTGCGCTCATTTTCGAAACTCTAAGGATCATGCATTATGATCATTAAACCATGAGAACATCTTGTGCCTTTTGCGATGCAGCAATTGTCATTCTTCTTCGATCAGCACGAATTAATTCTTTCACCTACTGCAGAGAGTTGATTTTTGTCACAATAGAAATTGACGGCCGCTTCGATCTTTATCAACAATTTTAGAACGACCTTGCAACAATTTTTTCACCCCAATTGTGTGTGTGTGTACACCGATTTACGTGATAAACACTTATCTCTATACATAGGTAACATCTTAATGAATATTGTTATGCAAGTCATTTTGCCCTCAAAAATTGGACCACAGTATTTGTTCTTCTATCGTATAATTATTCACAGCATCGTCACCATTTTGTAACAACATTATTTATGTGTGTGAATGAATTTAATATAATAATGCTGTGTATGTGAATGCCATCTATCACTATTATTTGAAAATATATGTTACTATATATATATATATATATATATATACACTGGTGTGCAAAAATTAAAGACGAAGTCGAAAAATTAGCATATCAGCTGAACGAAGAGGCAGAGCGGACAGAAAGGCCAATCAGGAGATTAAGTAAAGGCAGTGCTTCTCAAACTTTCAATACTGTCGCACCTCTTTTCAATCACAATTTTATCGCCCCCCACCTGTACAACAATAATGTATTCACTACAATAAAAATGCACTTTGAGATAGAGACGCTAAAGTTACAATACGATTTTAATTATAAACCGTACAAATTAATACCATAAGTATATTAAATTTCGTATATGTAACTTTTAAGCAGTATATATTTTAAGATTTTTTTTAAAATATATATTACTTACTTATTATTATGTTATTTTTCTTGCTCTTAATTTTTAAATTGGAACAGATCGCAAAATGATATATTTAATTAAAGATTTATTTCCTTCAGCATCCCATTTCTCAAAGTACAAATGTCATTAGAAAAATGGCCTCAGCCTATGTTGCTCTCTATCATATCCATCACATCTGGCATTATCGGATACGTTTGCGTGAGTCTGGGCAACCTATCGGATGTCTGCGCAAAACATGTAAAAATGCTTTTCCTGGTACAATTCCAATCAGTTTTGGTCGTCTTAATACTTCTATAGCTATTGAATCTATCTTGAATGTACATTTTTAATTTGCACGTTAATTGTAATTCACGGTAATTAAGTATTTACGGCAGTAGATTAAAACAAAATCATACATACATTTTAAGTCGAAAGCAAACATTCGATGATAATAAAGGATCAACAAGTACACAGATGAGCATGGTTCCGAAAATTAAATCAAGGAAATATTCTCAAAAATACTTTAAATTTTTGGATTTACCACTACTGAAAGTAAATAATGGGAAAAAAGCCCCATCTCGTTATGTGTTAAAACTTACAAATCTGAAGAACAACATGTGAAAGTTGTTTTTATAACCATGTAAAATCATTTAGCCATGCTGGCAAAAGAATATTAAAAAGTATTTTTTGGATGAGGACAACTTGGTTTGGAAGTTACAAGAGTGGATTAGGATTTTATTTCAAGATACTCCAGAAGGCTCTCAACTTCGAACTGGATGTGAAATCTTTCATAGATTTCACATCAGTGAAAATTAAAAGGCAATTTTGTAATAAATCGCTCTTTGAATTTTGGGTAGAGGTGGATGATGAATTCTCTGTACTGAAAACCAAAGCACTTCATATACTATTACCATTTTCAACATTCCACCTTTGTTAAACTGGATTTTCTGCGGTGGCTGCTTTGAAGACAAAATATAGATCTCAGCTAAATATAGAAAAATAACTCAGAGTGTCAATTTCTGATGTTAAACCTTCCATTGAAACATTTGCCTCTACAAGACAAAACCCATGAAAGTCCCTAATAATTATTAAACTTCTTTTAGTTTAGGATTAAGAAATTATTTATAAAATACCTTCTTTAGTACTGATACATTAAACGCATACTGGCTGAAACACCGGCTCTTCGCACGAGTTCATTTTTTAAAAAAATAAAACATTATTCTTGATATAATAGCTGAACTGTAAGGAAAGTAAAACTGCGTGCACGACATTGCATACAAAAAATGTAAAATGATTTTTTTTAGATAAATGCTATAACTGTAAATAACTGTTTAAAAAAGAGAACTGTAATTTTAAACCTCACAGAATTAGCATTTGTGAATTAATGTTAATTTATGAAAAGAATATATAGATTCCGATGAAGAATAATTGTGTTACTTTTTAATATTTAAAGCGAGGAGACTTAAAGGTTTTAACCCGGGAGCAGGCGCGCACTCGATACTAACGCTAATGGTAGTGCGGGGAATCAGTGACCCCAATCATTTGTTTATAATTATTTTTACTGTATACGATACAAATCGGAATTCAGTGAATAATTTAAATAAAGAATGTATACTTACCGGCTTTCAAGGACTATTCAATTTTTCTTCGATGATTTGAGAAAAATCCAATAAAACTGAACTAAAATGATTCATAAGTGCAAGACCTTAATAAAGGATGCAAATAAGAGACACTTTTCACTAATATTACAGAAATGTTACTTGCTGGCAAAGCTGTAATCATATTTTTGTTCAGGATTATTGTAGTTATAAAGCTTTCATGACCAAGTGAGTAAATACAACATGCACTGTTCAGCTACACGAGGGCATTTGAATGGACCTCGTAATTTTAAACCATGGTCAAATGCCGAGGACGATACTTGAGCTGGCCTCTTTTTAACTACCACGCCACTCCAACAAGAGGACGTTTGAACTAGCCTCTTTAACTACCACACCACTCCAACAAGAAGACGTTTGAGCTCTCGACAGATTAACGTGCATCTCTCCCCTACATGGCGTGTCTTTAGTAGTACTGGGCTCGAACTCGTGACACCTTTGATGATCAACAACAACAAGTTGAACTTTTTCTTTCTTGTGTCTTTTGACAAGGTGAATTGAACCTTTGTGGTACACTTATGGCTTCATATTTTAAGTTGATGGAGCTTTTTTAATAATTTGAAAATTTTCCTTTCGTTTCATGTTCATCGCGTTTCTCAATCATGAATAATATGCATCTTTCAGCAGGTTCTTCTTTTTGGTTGATCAGTTGCAACTTCCTTCAATAGAGATCACAGATGCCCCGCGCAACAGCCCTGAATGAAAAAGTGAATCATGTCTTCCTTTTCTTTTCTATAACTAATGTACAGTATTTCAATAATAATTACAGTGATGAATTGTTTATCTTCTTAGAATTTTCTCAGGGTCTGGGTTTCGTTTTTTCTCTTAACGAGTAATATTTTATGTTAAAACGTAATAAAAATATCTCTCATTAAACAAAAATGTTTTTTTTTTATCTTTAATTTTTTGGGATCAAAGATAGCTATTTGATGACGGAAAAAGGCCAGATAATAAAAAATAAATTATATCAAATGTTGTTATGCATTTTTTTTATTATGGAAGAAGAAATTATTTTTGTTTTACCTCTTTCCGGTTATATTTTTTTAAAAAAAAATCTTTAAATTTTCGATATGCTCGCGCCCCCCAGGGGGCGCCCCACACTTTGAGAAACACTGAAGTAAAGGTGATATAGGGTAGCACATGCGCAGATATGCAGGTAGACGTAATGGGGGAGTGTCTGAGTAGTATAAAGCATGTTGTCGGTGTAAGATCAGTATTTCTGGCAAAGAGATTGCAAAACGCCGTTTAGCAGTTAAAATCACACCGAGTTTCTGCCTCCGAGAAGAAATGGCGAATAATCAATCTGTTGACATGACATCTGGATGCTGCTTTATAAAGGTCGAATCATTGGGAAGTTGGAGGAGAGGGCCGCAGTGTGACAAGTGTGGCTGCAAGGACCGGAATTTGCTCACAGCATCGATCTTTGCCAACTTCCGGAGACAATTTCAAGCTAAAGAAGGCTAAACCGGTTCGGTAGTGGTCGTCCACCAGGAACCACACCCGCAGAAGACCGGTACGTTATCTTACAGGCCAGAAGAACAGGCGGCGAACGGCGAAATCGCTGAACGCGACACGCAGGCGACCTGGCTGCGACCGATATCGCGTTTTACCGTGGCCCAGAAAACTGCACCGGAAGGTAGTGGTCTGGCTGCACGACGCCCTGTACGGTGTATTTACCTTTAACGCCTGTCCATCGGAGAAGGCGTTCTTTGTCTCGGTGCCGGGAACGCGCACAGGTGGAGAGACAACAGATGGGGACAGTACTCTTTACAGATGAGTGCAGATTCAGTAGCGAAGTGGCGATTCTCATCGCGCCTCTTCTGGAGAGAAGAGCGGGAAGCCGCAATCATCCCTTGAACATTATCATTGAAAGGGACAAGTATGAAGGTCATGGTGTTCTCTCTGTTTGGGGAGGCATCATGCTTGGTAGTCATTACAGACCTTCACATCTTCGACGCATGTTCAGTCAACGGGACCATTAATGTAAGAAATTCTCTTCCGCGTTTTTCAGAGGCGCCAAGGGTCTGCAGTTCTCATGGACGACAATGCCATATCATCGCACATAGCTGCCGAACAGCTAGCTCTTAGAGAGTGAGGATATTGAACGTGTATGTGGATTGGCCGGCACGATCTTCTGATCTCAATCCCATCCAGCATGTATGGGATTTTCTAGGCAGACGCTAAGTGGCGCTCGTTTCTTACCGCCAGTAACGATTCGAGAGCTTCCGATTGGCGCTGCAAAGACGAATGGGCAGCAATGCCTCAACAACTCATTGACACCCTCATTCTCAGCATGGGGAAGACGCTGTGAAACCTGCCTAGCAGTCAGGAGAGATCATATCCCCCTACTAAAGACCGGATATTTCTTGCTGGAACGCCATCACAGTTCACTGTTCTTCCAATCTTGTTGCGCTGCATCTTTCTACCAGTCAAGCTTCTTTTATCCCTGATTTCTCTTAGTAATTATTGCCTTTTATTACACCCACGTCCTTACACCAGTAGGATCTTACGATGTTAAATATGTTGATTTAGAGCTTGCTTTTGTACAAGTTATACTGAAAAAACCGTCTCGTCCTTAATTTTTGCACACAAGTGTATATATATATATTTACACTGCTGGACAATTGCTAAGGACGGATAACACTATCATCCATAGCAACCACAAAATGAAAGGAATCAAAATGTGGAAAAATTAGAATAAGTGCGGGATATTATTAAGAAGAAGTATGAGTATGCAATTTTTTTTCCACGTCTGTTCATCACGTGATAGCGTTCATAAGAGCTTTAAAGGTTTTGACGCGGGTGCACAGTTGTTGTTTTCAAGTCAAAGTTTTACAGTAAAGATTTAATAGACGAACATAAAATTTTTGGCATGTCTTCCCGACATTACATAGATGATTTTATGCGTGGTCGAATTATTGGAAAGATCGAAGAAGGGCGAAACATAACAGATGTTGCCAGGGAGTTCGACATCGCTCACAGCGTTGTTTCACGGCTGTGGAAGCCATTTAAAACTACTGGAATGTGTAGTAGAAGGCAGGGGGAGGTCGTGTTAGAAGTACGATGCGTGCAGGAAGACAGATATATCGTCCTATCAGCAAAAGGAACAGACGCACCCCAGCTCAGCAGGTGGCAAATCAGTTTCTTCCTGCCTCAGGAAAGCAGATCTCCCGAAAAACTGTTGCACAGACGCTTGAAAGGAGGAGGACTATATGCACGCAGACCTGTTGTGTGTATCCCATTGACCAGACAGCACCGTAGTACCCGTTTTGCAATGGTGTCGTGAGCATCACAATTGGACTGAACAGGACTGGGCATGTGTACTATTCTCAGATGAGGAGTAGGTTCAGTCTGTCATCGGATTGTAGACGCCAACTGATCTGGCGCGAGAGTGGTACTGCTTATCGTCCAGAAAATATCCAGGAAAAGGACCGATATCCGACATGCAGTATCATGGTGTGGACCGGCATCATGATCAATCGCCGCACGCGCCTACATGTGGTTGCGAGATGGGACTATGACGGGCCAACTATACATTGATGAAGTTCTACTTCCTCATGTTCGTCTTTTCCGTGGTGCTGTCGGTGATAAAGTTGTTTTTATGGACGACAACGCAACAAGTCATCGAACACTCGCTGTTCAGGATTGTCTAGACAGCGAGGGTATTGAACGTCTCGTATGGCCAGCGCGTTCTCCAGATCTAAACCCCATTGAGAAATGTGTGGGATGCTTTGGGGAGGCAAGTTGCTGGTCGAAACTATCCTCCGACAAACAAGAACACTTTCATCCGTGCACTCACAGAGGAATGGGATGAATTGCCTCAACAGCTGCTGGATAATGTTGTGCAAAGTATGGTACGACGTGTGGAATGTTGCATCACACTCCACGGTGGACATATTCTGTACTGATACCTTTCTTTAAGGTGCCTGCTGACTTTTAGATGCATTGTTCCATTTCTCCGTACGCAGATCAAATGAACATTTTTTTCTTTCAGATGTTTTTCTCAGCTTTTGTACTTTCCAGAACAATAAATATTCTTTATTCTAATGTCTGAACAGTTAGTGGCAACTATATTTTATCCTACTAGGCCTCATATCTTGCGTAATGTTATGCTACATAGCAATTTGTGATCCGTCCTTAGCAATTGTCCAGCAGT
>BMAU01003205.1:0-45341 GCA_019973935.1 Trichonephila clavipes
AGCAAAGAGTCAGTTTTTCTGAATGTAACGGTGTTTCGACATACATTTGTGGATTAGCTTCACTCCAAATGCGGCAGTTTTGTTTGTTAACGTAGCGATTCAACCAGAAGTGCGCTTCATCGCTAAACAAAATTCGCTTATGAAAATCGACCAATATTTTCGAAATAAAATTGCACAATTTGAAAGCGTTGTTCAGGTGTGAGTCTATTCATGATGAATTGCCAAACCAAACTGAGAATAAATCACTTTACTGCTGTTAAATCGGTCACCATCTTGGAAAGTAATGCCAACTTAAACTTCTATACCTGGAAAAAAAACACTCTGTATTTTAATGTTAAAAGAAATATTGACTCCTTTGGCCTTATTACCTGTGTATTTGCAATTGTCATTCCTCAATACATCATTGCAAATTCTATTTTCGAAACTAGTTGAGTTACTATACAATGTGTTTAAAATTTAAAAATATCATCTTGTACAAAATATTTCATAAAACTACTTAAAATAAATTTATTTTTTAAATTCTAATCTGGAAATGTTGAGCAAATTTTTAGAAGCATATTTTTCTTTAAATCTGAAATCAATCTATGCACACAAGTCAAATCATAGAAAATCTGAAGCAAAATAACACTTATAATAAGGTAGAAAAATCAATACGGAATAAAATATACATTTCAGAATGATACACAAAGAACTCAGAGCAAAAAGGAGAAAAATAGACAGTAAAAGTTTTGAAAACTGTAATGAAATTAGATCAAAATACAAATTTCATCAAAAGTAAATTTAAGGAAAACATTTTTAGAGTGAGAAAATACAAAATTTAAAAAACCAACATCGAAAATTCTTATTGGTATAAGCTATGTACTATTCTATTTTCTTCATTTCTTTTCTGATTATTACGTTTTGCCAGATAAAAATGCAAAACACTAATGCATAGGAATATGGTTAATAAATCTTGCTGCCTAAATCCAAAAGATTTCAGATTTCATTACCATGAATTAATTTAGTTATAGAAGGGTAATTTTGTATTTATTTAATTCTTTCATATGCACGAAAATTCTCCTACTTTGGTAAAAAGCAAAGGTAATTATTGCGACAGCAACTTCAAAGCATCGGAATTTTTATTAAAGATTTAATGTGCAGTCCAAAATCGACTTTTACCTCTCTTCTACATAGTCACTTATTATTGATTCAAACATTAAGGAAATTAAATAATCTGTATTCCTTCATGTTCAAAAAGAATATTATGTTTAATCCTGCAAAATATTTTATTTCTCTCTCTTGTTAATTATGCATATATAAAAATTTCGTCAATGATAAAATAAAATTAATAATAAATTATTGCTAAATCTATATAGGCCTTTATACACTGCTCAAAACAATTCGGGGAGCACATGATTTTAACAAAAGTAAGCGAAGATGAATACCAATAAGTAACATAAAATGAATTATCCATAATGTAAAGCCTACCAGGAAACGGAAGAAGAAAACTTTATATGCAAATCAAAGTTGATGACGTCAAAAACCAGAAAAAGGAGTTAAGGGCAGAAATCGGGATGTTGCAGAAACGTCTGTTTTATTGCCGTAACTGTGAAATTCAATTGCGCAGTATTTTTTTTTGAGACAAGGTTACTTGAGAATGTCTCAACAACGTGATTTACCTGAATCCATGGCATGGCGTGTTATAGGCAGACTGGAATCCGGGCAAACACAACGTGGTGTCGCGGACGCTGTTGGAGTCGCCAGAAGTGTTGTTGCAAGGCTGTGGAATCGATTACAAGAAACAGGAAATGTTAGACGTCGACCAGGGGCAGGTTGGCCACGCGCCACTACATCAACTGATGACCGGTATATACAGTTAACAGCCCGTCGAAACAGAACAGAGAATGCTACGCAGCTGCAAAGACAGTTGCTCTTGGCAACAGGACGAAGGGTGTCCAGCCAAACAGTACGTAATCGGCTTCATGAGGGAGGGCTCTATGCACGTAGGCCAATGGTCTGCATTCCGTTGACCCCACGCCCCCGTGCGGCCCAAAGAAGATGGGCTGCTGAACATCGAGATTGGGAGCAACATGATTGAGCCAAGTGCTGTTTACAGACGAGTCCCTATTCAGTCTAGAATGTGACACCCGACGTGTTCTTGTATGGAGGGACAGGGGCACTGAAATAACCCCGCATTCGTCCGTGAAAGGTCACAATACAGAAGAGCTGGTTGGATGGTATGGGGTGGAATCAGCATAGGCGGACGTACGGACCTGCATATCATTCGGAATGGCCCTTTGACTGGCCGAAGGTATGCAGACGAGATACTTCGACCTCATGTCATCCCTTACGCTGGAGCCATTGGAGATTCCTTTGTTTTCCAGGATGATAATGCCCGACCGCATAGAGCTCGTCTGGTGGAGAACATGCTTGAAGCTGAAACAATACAGCGTATGGAATTGCCAGCGTGCTCTCCTGACCTGAATCCAATCGAGCATGTTTGGGACATGCTCCGACGACGCATTGCTGCGCGACTAAGGCCGCCTGCTACTGTCCGAGACTTGGAGATTGCACTTCTTGAGGAGTGGAACAGTATTCCCCAAAGTCTGATCGATAACTTCATCGCATCCATGGCAAACAGGTGTGCAGCAGTCTTAGCTGTTCGAGGAGACCACACGCCCTATTAAAACTCATGCATCATGTCTAAACAGTACCTTTTTTATCGTTTACATGTAACCAAATTGTTGCCCTAAATCATCTTTTCATGTTTTTTCCATATTTTCAAAGAATTAAAGCTTAATTCCAAATTTTTTACGCCTTTTTTCTGTATTGCGCATTGATACGCGTGTACTATGCATTGCATGCCAATACGTGGCTGTCTCACAAGGTTTTCTTCACTTTTTTGCTTGCTCCCCTAATTGTTTTGAGCAGTGTATATAGTTTAGTTTAGTTAGTATATTAGTGTTATATATAATATTGACGATATTAGTCATTTCAGCCATATTTTGTTTTCAATTCTAATAAATTAAATTGTTAAATTATTCATTATGCAGTGAAAAAAGGATGAATTTAAATTATCAGAAGCATACACATTTAACTTTTGTTACATTAATACACATTCTTTATAAATTACTCCATTGGAATTTGTTTGACTCATTCTACAATAGTTTTATGACCGATATTTTTCTAATAAAATCATTTAAACTATTAACTATTATAACTGTAATGAATTTAAAGTGTAGTAAAAAATTGCATCTAAAACATTGAGAGATATTACATTATTTTCTTAAATTAGTAAATAAAGTACATTTATATATAGCTCTCGCTATATTAATTTAATTTGCCAATATTATACTGCATTACTTTATTTATTTAAGAGTTTTACTTGCATTTTGTTTATATTACTATATTTAAAGTACATATTATGTAAATTTAAAATGCATAGCGTAATTAAATCAGACAATAATGGTTTAAATGATTTCGTTATAGTTTTCTTTATAATCAATAAATTGTAGATTTTTAATCTAATTTAATGGAAAACCTGTACAAAATGTATAAAATACGTGAAACAGAACACATTATTTACATAACGGAAAATCAACTATGCAATTTTCAGTAGTCTAATTTATGTTTCATTTATGATAATTCTATAAAAAATGTTTAAGTTTAATAAAGTTTAAATCTTAATATTTCTTATTGAGTAATATATTTTTTCACATGCTCGTAAACTTTACTTTCTTTTTAAACAGTACGCATTGGCTAACTTAATTTATAATATTATTTAATCATTCCTGTTAAAAAATTTCCATCAAACATTTTGAAATGTAAAATATGTAAGCCTAAATTATAATTTATTTTTTAATAGATGGCATCGTTTAAAATTACATACATCTTCCTTTAGCTATAAAATCAAAGTAGTGGAATTTAATGCATTCTCACATGCAGAACAAATTTATTACGAAATGAATATTTCTCTAAGTTCTTGAGTATTTTTAATTTGAATTTATAAGATATTTTTATAGAAACGTATTTTAAATTATAAATCAATATTTTATTAAATATGCTTCAATGTACAGTTTTCTAACAAATTTTGTATTTACTTATGCTTTATTGTTTTTGCCTTGTATGTATACACTTTATATACTATTTATTTCTATTTATTTTTATGCATTTTATTTATTTTTATTTGCCATATCACTTTAAATTGCAAACCGCCTTACATGAAAATAGGAAATAGCTTTATATATATTTATATATTATATAAAATAAAAATACATACGTTTTTGGGGTTGTTCAGTCGAATCTAATAAAAATAAATTGTAGAAAAAACTATAAAATAAATAGAACACCGAATGGAATCTAGTTCTCTTATCAATGTCTTTTTTATGTTAAATAATGCAAAAGATATGTTTTAAATGAAATGAATATTTAATTAAAAACATTAACAGACGATAAATAAAAAAAACCTAAATCGCGAAACTTATTCAACAGCTCTATTATCTCTCTCAGTGTTCACTATAAATATAAGTTACATTTATTCGAATTATTATAGTTAGAATCTGTATGAGGAAGATTTTAATGCTTTGCAAAGTTTTAACTCAGTTAAATTATACGCGATTATAACAAAATAGAGTTAAGCATTGTCATAAAACAAAGCGATTCTCTTGAGTATAAGCAGGTTTCATAGAACAAAAGCTGTAGTAATTCTAGAATAGAGTGCGGTCCTTTATGCTTAGAAACAAGAGAAATATGAACTGCTTTATACTTAATCTATGCATTCACATACATACAAAGCTAAAGAAACTCTAGCAATGCATTTTGGGATTTAAGAAAGTTCAATGAAATAAAGATAAATTGATCGGAGTCCCTCTCATTGTGTGTTATATTATTTTATTTATTGTTACTGTCGTAGCTCATCACATTGCTATATAACTTAAAGTTAGCCGAATGTGCAGTTGCACAAAAATAGCTTTGGCTTGTCAGATAATCGTACAATTTTAACAGTAACTATATTTTATTATTATTCTGACGTTTCAATTACAATAAACAATTTCGTAAGTACGTTCGATAGAAAATTAATAAAAGAGTTTTCTTAAGAATCAAAACTTAGAATTACAACAAATAATTTTGTGAAATCATCTAAGGAAAAAAAGGAATGAATTACGGGTAATATAAAATGGTTATACAAATTGCTTGGAAACTTATGAAAATGAATTGTTTCATGAATTACATCTTGTAAATCTAAAAAAAAGGAAGTAATACTTAAATTAATTTTTAAACTGTTGATTAATTTTTTTTAAAAAAAATAGGTATTTTTACAATATTAATATTTAGTAATTCTACATTACATATGCGAACTTGTGTAAATTTTCTTTATTCACTGGAAGTTTAAATTAAATTCTAATTAGATGATGCTACTATAATGGTCGAATTAATTGTAACATATGGGAAAAATATTATTTTTCTAAAAAATAGCTTTTATCAGAACATACCTTAAATAGACTGAAAATTATGTATACTAGTACGAAGTATGCCTTCCAACTCGTTTTGGCATTGACTACCCTAGAGTAGCACACATGTTTGTTTGTTTTTTTTTTTATTTCATCGTCTTGGAAACACGCTAGTATAGCACTTTTTTCCCCTTTACTCTATTGTCATGCGATTCATCTTAGCGAAATGATTCTTGTGAATATGCCATCAGTTTTGAATAGGATTTAAGTCTTGGGAATTTTCAAGCCAATCGACCCCTTTTATTTTATTTTCCGCACAAAAGTATGGACCAATTTCGAATGGTGACAAGGGGACAAGTCATGTTGAAATGCTCCATCAAATGTTTTCATCATTGGAGCAAACCTACTACACAATAATTCGGTATATTTCCCAGAATTCATCATGTATTTAAGAGGAACTAAGCTTGCAGGACCATTTGTTGTGAAAAAAACCTCAAACATCTGCTTAGAAGAGTGTTTTACAATCTGTCGGATATGACCTGGGAACACAGTTTCAATTTCACTTCATCTAACTACACTTGATTTGTATCCCTGCACAAATAAATATTTCATCACTCAAATTCACCTTCTTCCAGTCATTAACGGTTCATAATAGGTTTCTTTTGGCCCATGCTAAACGTATTTCCATCGTTTTCTGAGTTAGAAATAGGTTTTTTTTCCTCAATCTTGTTGCTTTAAGGCTGCCTTCCAGAAGCCTTTTCTGTGCAGTTGAGGCCCTCACTTCAACACCCTTATCCATTAAACTCCTTCACAAATCTATGATTGTCTTTCTTGAACTTATTTTGCTACTTCTTATTAAAATTCTATCAATTCTTGGAGTAGTTTTCCACTTGCACTCACATTTTTTCTTTTTCTTTTTGAAGATGGTGATCCAGAATTTTGAAATGTTCTTAAAACACTTAATTCGATCGCACCAGCTGTCATAGTTACATTCTCACAGTCAAATAAGTGTGTTCAGAGAGAGCGATTTATTTTAAAACGGAACTTCGGAGTAATATGTCTAAACAAGTAAAAGTAACACGTCTTACACAGAACGTAAAATTTAAATTACCAGCTGCCCTACTGAAAGGCTCACAACTGAGCTCTTGATGCATTAAAATGAATAAATTAAAGTCAAAGTTCATCTGTCACACTACATAAAGGTAGATATAACTAGTTTGAGGTGGTTCAGGACATCACTAGTCACCACACATACTAACTCAAACAACAAACTCATGTTTGTTCCAATTAATTCAAACAGTCTAGTAGCTGTGTAATCCATTTGATTTTTCCTCACATTGTACAATGTAACTATGAAGAAACGTGTTACTGTTGATTAATGTAATATATTATTTCCATTCAGTAAACGTTAAAAGTTACCAGTAATTTTATTATAATTACAATATAGAAAATGTATTTTCTTGAACACCAATAAAATTGAGTTAATTTGTAGTGTTTTTATTATTTGTGTCGTATGTACAAAGTAATATTTCATAAAAGCTATATTCTTTGTGAGGATAGTGTTGACAGAAAAAAGGAGACAGTTGCAAAAAATTTATTTATCAACTTCGTAAACATAAAAATAAATAATTTCATTGTGACTAATGAAAGAATTATTGTGGACTTATTGTAGAATCATTGCTTGTATTGCTATACTAAATTTAAAGTAAAACACATATATTCTAATATTTAAAATGGCATTATCTTATTAATAAGTACAGCAAATTTTATCATATATTATAATATTTATAATACATTGTTATTATTTATAAAATATTGTTATTAAACTCTTTATTCCTTTTTCTGAGTGCATGTCCATGTACTCTAATTTTAATAACATCTAATATTAAGAAGTATACTGAAAGAATGAAGTAATTTTGGTACTGAGAAAAAGAAAAACTTCTTTCCTTTCAAAGTGATTTAACCCTTACACTAAATAGGTGATTATTGTAAATGATAAAAGTATTTTCTTCATGTTAATTTACTAGATAAACTTATAGTACATTTAAAATTTAAAAAGAAAAATTAAATTACAAAAAATGAATTAATGCAGTGTTTTTCAGAATAATTGTTTTACTAAGAACAAAGTTATAGCTCATTATTAAATACAATTTTGTTCCAAATAAATATTTTAAAGTGAAGAATGATTATTAATTTAATAAAAAATTACAAAAAATGTATTGATCACATATTTTATACTTAAAAAAAGACAAATTTCACATATTTGGAACAGCCAAGAAATACCATTAAAAAGGATTAAATTTATTGCATTAGTTAGGTATTATATAATCTATAATAATGCATAATTTACACTAAAATTTCTGAATAAAATGTTACTATATGCCTTGTAAAATCGGATGCAGCCAAAACGCTAATTATAAAAAAAAACATAACTTCTTTTTTTTGTTAATCGTATGACATAGGAATTTGAATCATAATTTGTATGAATAAGAATAAAATATACGAGATATATCCCTAGAAATAACTTTAAAATTAGAATACTTCATGTAATTGTTTAGTTTTATCATTTTTACTAAATTACTAAGAAAAATTGGACTGTATATTTAAAAAACATTATTTGCCTTATTAAGAATACACGTATTGTTCTTAAAAATGGAATGCTTTAATGTGGGTAATCACGCTAAATAAAAATTTGATTACTTTGCTGAAAATTTTAATGAATTGTTCACATGAAAAATATTAACAGTAACCTGAGGGCAATTATTTCTGAGAAATAAATCGAGTGTTTGCACTCTTCATTAATCAGCTTATAAAAGAAAACTGCAAGACATTTGTGCAACACACATTATTCCAACAGAATACCTTACTTTCCTCATTTTAATGAGGAAATTTCCTTTAATATTCACATTTAAAATCACAAAAATGGATGCAATCAATGGCCTTTACATATAATATCGCTGTTTAAGTAAGTTTTTTCTCATTTCTAAATGCAAATAAAATGGGATGATAAATCAATCTTCTCTGTTGAATTCGAAAATTTTCTTCCCGCTATTTTACACATTCCACTACCACGGAATGATAATAGGTATCTTATCTGTCTTTCTGAAATTATAAAAAAAATTCCACTTAAATGGAACTTTTAAGAAGAATTCTGAAAAAAAATATTATTTCCCATGTATGTCTGGAAAGATAAGAATGAAAATCGAATTTGACATTAATTAATGGGAAAGCTTTCAGTAGATGTCAGTACTTTTGACGGCATATCTTCATTAAATTTAGGACGCTCATTAAACTTTTCAGACAACTTTGTGAGACTTAATTAGTAGAAATTCAGCCTTCATTAGTATGTCATTATTGCAATTTAGTTGAGTTAATTTCATCCGCTTGAAGGATTCCATTCATTGAAAAATGAAGAATATTAGATATTGAAAAAAAACAGATACTGGAGTAGAATTTACTCAATATTAGGTAATATATAATAAAAGGCATTTTTAAAATATTTATAGTACTTATTTTGTAATATATTTGTCAATACCTTAATTTAAGTATATTTTTAAAATAATTATTCATACATATTTTAGTCATGTTGTATTTTAGGGCAAATTTGTTTAATTAATACAAAGCTTTGTATTTCTTATAAATTTGTATTTTTTAATACTCATTCTTCTAAAGAATTATTATTGAAATATATTTGGTACGTATGTACTATTGTAACAATGCCAACATTGAAGATAACTTGCTATATTGGCAACCCCGATTTCACCTGTGTCGTAAGAACTAAACTGGCAACCATGTGCTTCGTTTAATTAAATGTTGCCAATACGGTAGCGATAATGTGTAACTACTATATATTTCTGTTTAAATGGAATTTATTTAGAATTTTTATCAGAAAAACAATATATATGTCTTTGTTTTTGTTTTGTTGAAAGTGCATTATGTATCAATTTTTAACTTTTAAATAGAAAAAAACTATGCATGAGAATCGTAACTTTACTATAACATAAAAGAGTGTTTTGTAGATATCCAATATCAGTTTAAAATTGCGTTGTTTCAAAAAGAAACCAACAAATTGGTGGAAATTTAATTCAATGACTGAATGATACACGTTTATTATTTCTTTCTGTTTTTATTAAGCATTTGCTTCTGAGATCAACAAGTATATTGTTTTATTATACAAATTAATCACCTCCAGCTCTTATATTAAAATGACAGAAAACATTTTGACTTATAATGAATGGTTAATTATCCATTATTATGTATCAAGATTGGTACAATATGTTCTAAATATGATTATATAATTGAAAAAATGTATACATCCAAGAATTAAAACGATTATCATAATGCATATCTAATATATCAGTTTGAATTTTCATGATTTGTGTGCATCATATTTTCCATGAGATATCGTTACTTTAATTCAAGTATGGAAAAATACTTGGTCAGAGGCATGTATAGCCCTTAAAAAGGCTGAAAAAAAGTTGCATTTAATTTTTAATGAAAACTAAACTAAATACATGCCAACTACAGAACCGCAATAGGTTTTAAATATCGTCAGACAGAAATTTATAAGATTGAAGTGGTTGATAATTTTGCTTATTTAAGCTAAAACATTAACCCCTTCCAGGCCCCATTTTATTTCGGGATTATGAATCGAAAAATGTCAATTTTTTTACACGTACCTAGAAAAGTAAGCAAAAGCATTCTAAACCATAAGAAATACATGTGAAAAAACTCGGAAAAAGACATTGTGCAGTGTAGATTTTCACAGTGCTCGAGCTACTCTTGAGATGAGCCGGGATGGTACGGTTCACTTAGCTCAGGAAACTCACTCAAACTCAAACTCACTGAACACAGCTCAGGAATATCTGGGAAGGGGTTAACATTCCAAAAGACATTGATGTTGAATTTGAAAGAAGTATTGCTGCTGCTAATCACAATTTTCATGGTCTAAGAGCTTTCTTAAAGTCAAAATTCATTAAAAGACATATATATGAAAATTACTATATATAAAATAAACAGACCCGTACTTAAATATGGGTCTAAAACTTGAACTTTGACTAAATCACAGATAAAACAGTTTGCCATCCTTAAGCAAAAAGTTCTTATATATATATATATATATATATATATATATATATATATATATATATATCATATATATTTATATATATATATATATATATATATATAAATATATATATATATATATATTTATATATATATATATATATATATATATATATATATATATATATATATATATATATATATATATATATATATATTTCGAGGACCTTTTTAATTCTATAGATATTGACGATATGATTAAGGTTCTTCATTTAATTTATGATAAATATGAATTATATACTTCAATGAAAAAAGAAAATTTGATATTCTTGTTAACCTCATTTTAAAAGAAAATTTCATTATATTTGATCATAATCTTTATAAACAGATCAAAGGATTACCTCAGGGTGGTCCAGCTAGTAATTGTTTAGCGAACCTATATTTACATTTTTTTGAAATAGATCATGTTATAAATGATTCTTACTTAATTTATCGTTATATAGATGATATAATAATTTTTGGTAAAAATAGTGAATACAAACCAAATATTACATTCTACCCTGATTACCTCAAGATTCTTAAAACTAACTTCAACTCTAATAGGGTGGAATTCTTGGATTTAGACTTGCATCTTATTAACAATAATGTAATCAGTAACATTTTTGACAAAAGAGATTCGTTTAAGTTCCATATAATTAAAATTCCTGTATGGAACAGTAATTTTCATATATCAATTTACAGAAATATCATTTTGAATTTTTTATTTAGAAATGATAATTTAACTACCCACAAAATAGATAAATACAATAATATAAAAATTTTTTTTCAATGTTGTTTAGATCATGAATACCCTTTTAATTTCTTGAGATCTTATATTCATCACAAATACATTAACCGTCTTGCTACTTCGAATTCCAAAACCACCACACAACAATAGGTTTTCAAAGTCAGCATGTTAGTGGTCTTGCTGTGAAGATTATATCATAACACTCATATCACAGTTTACATTTTTTCCACACACATCTTAAACATCTTCCACATTTTTGACAACCAACCAAATTAGAGCCTAGCAAATTTACATTTTTGACAATCAACCAATTCAAATTTTACCATATTTGAATTTCGTCATTCTATACTTGTCTTTGCTGGCTGGTTTAAAAGTCAGCTCAAAAGATGTGTTTATGTTTCTTCGAATTTTTTAACTTGGTGAATAATTGACTTTCATTAATGGCAAGATGCTTGTTTCTCTTCGTAAAAGCTTTGTGAGTAAAGAAATTTTGTTAAATTATTTTTTGAAAGATACTTTGCTTATGTAATTGTTCTAGTATTTTTCTACATTTCTTACATAATTATTTTGTGATTTTTCTGCCTTAAGAGTTTGGGAGAGTTTGTTACATAATAGTAGTGATTGGTTTTATCATGCTCTCTGAGTTATACTTTCTCTGAAGTTTTGTTTATTTTATTTGGTTTTCCTACCGAGTTGCAAAGGGGAAGGTTGGCGCCTTCAAACTAGTTTAAAATTCGGTCCTAAGTCCGAAATTGCTTTTGAACTTTTTTTTTGTAGTCTTTATTTCTCTATTCTTGTTCATGTTCAGCTTTCATATTTTTATTACGTAATTTCTTGTTATGTTCTTTTATCTATTTCTTGTTTTTGATAAATAATACATATTTCTTTTTTATACATAAATATATATATACATATATATATATATATAAATATACACTCTGTCATAAAAAAAATATATGCACCCAGAAGAAATCAAGCTACAATCACGAAACTCAAGAATGTAGTCTGGTAAGAGATATGCAAATGATTAAAATTTCGAAGCCAATGAGACAAGGCTAAGCGCGCATATTAGTTGCGCAACTGGGAGAGAGTTTAAAAGCATGAAAGTACGAGCGCCGTACGGCTACAAAAAGAATCTGATGACTTTGATAGACGATATTGAGACTTAGGATGCTCTAAGACGTAACCGGCGGCAGTACGAGCAGCTGACGGACTTTGATAGGGCCGTATAATAGACCCTCAGAGAAGCAGGTTGGTCGAATAGACGTAATCGGCCGCCACCTCGGTCGGAGCGATATGGTAGTTGCTTGGTGTTTGGCAACAGTGGATCACAGAAGGTAGAGTGTACCGTCGTGTGGAGGGTCAGGACGTCCAGGAACACAAATGATCGCGAGGATCGTGCAATCAGAAGAGGGCCACGGCGGCACCAACAACGTCGCTAGCATCGATTATTACCTCCTTCCAGACATCCAGTGCCATCAAGAGAAAACCATTCTTGGCTTGAGGAGCCGACGTCCGCTAAGACGCTTACCACTGACCCCACATCATAGGCAGTGTCGACTGGATTTTTTTAGTGTGACAGACTGGAGACGTGTATCTTCTTCAGTCTCAGTGCTGATGACTACCGCACACGTGTCTGGAGGCGCAAGCGGTCCGATCCGGCATTTATTGTCGATCGGCATACAGCAATTTCACAAGGTGTGACAGTGTGGGGAGCAATTTTCTTAGGACACACGATCATCTTTAGTGGTCCTTTAAGGCACTTTTGACAGCTCGCAGATACGTGGACGATATTTTAACGCCGATTGTGCTACCCATGCTATCAAATAAGTCGCCCAGGTGCCATTTATCAACAGGATAATGCTCGTCCACATACTGCGCGACTCTTCCAACAATGTCTTCAACTATATGACGTCCTACCATGGCCTGCCAGTTCACCAGATCTTCGCCAATAGAGCATGTCTGGACGCGCTGGGAAGGCAACTGCAGCCGTCCCGAGATACAGGAGAATTAACTGTGCAGATGCAAAGACTATGGCAGGATCTTCCACAGGGGGTCATAAGTGATTTAATTGAATCGATGCCACGCCGAATTTCGGGCTTTGTATATGCCAGAGGTGGCTTTACTACTTACTGATTTTTAACCTTTTGCAAGCTGTAACCGCTTAATAAAATGATATTTTGTTCTGAATTTTTAATCATTTGTTTATTTTCATATACATACATGCATACCAAATTTCGTGAATGTAGCTCAATTTCTGGGTGCATATATTTTTTATGACAGAGTGTATATATATATATATACATATATATATACATATATATGGATTATATACATATATATATATATATATTATATATTGATATATATATATCTTTGATGCTGTGATTGAGAATAGATTGTGGATTATTATATATATTTATAATTAATGTTTTTTATTATAATTTATAATTAACATTTATTATAAATTATTATTAAAATTTAGAATTATATGAACTGTTTAAGGAAGCTGATGTCATTAAATGCATCAAGATTGGTCGTTTGAAATATGCGGGACACATCTACCGTACGGTCCCTTTATCCTTGGCGTTCAGAATTTTCAATTGAAAACCTATTCGAACTACAAGTAAAGGCAGACCTGATTGTATAAAGGATGGTTTTAAAGTTTTAAGAGTGACTGATTGGAGAACGGTTGCTAAGTGGAGATCGCAATGAAAAATGGATCTTAAGGAGACATCAGCCCACCCAGGTCTGGGGTGTCAATAGAAAAAGAATTCGAGTGTAGAAGGTTCATTGAATGAGATATATTATTTTCTTCCTCTGAATGAGAGAGAGAGAGACGAACTACACGCATTTCAATAAAAAGGAAAGCAATTATTTTCAGCCTTAATATAATTGAGACACGTATTTATTATTAAACCTGAATTCATAGTTTCTTAAATTATTTCATAAATCTTAATTCATGTGAATAAAATCAGAATTAAATGGAAATTATTAATATTGAAATAGGAATATGATTAACGTTTATCAAGTACTTCAAATCAAAACCAGGACTATTGACAACATACTTCGTAATTTCAAACTATGGTTAACTGTTATTCCATTCTCTCCAAATTTTCTCACCGCATCAACATACAACACTGAACAATATGTTTTCATAAGGATATCTAATTTTTTTATTTGAGTGCAAAAAATTTTAGTAAGGGTAAAAATGTTATTCAAGCGTTTTATAATGTTAATACGAACGTTTTCTTGTGATTTCAACTATCAAAAAGTGTGGGTGTAGGATTCAAAATAAATAAATAATACATTGTGAAAAAATCCTACAATTAAAGATATTTCAACAACACAAACAATTGATTGAATTCCGAAAAGAAAATATGAAAAAAAAAGCCTTTTGTTCTTTGTAATTTAGATAATCAAACTGAATGTTTCCAATGGATATTTGAGTATTTCATAAATTCTGCCTCTTTCACACTGTTCTCATCTGTATATTATTTGAAAATAACTGTTGAACATCTGACCAGACCAGGTATAATGCAAAATGAAATTTGAAAATTATAATTCAGACTTTGCAATACGAGCTATTTAAAAAACATCCATTACATTTATTCAACCTTTACAAAACTCCTTTTGAAAAGGTTTTTTTTAAATATTTTAAAGTATGCTAAATTTTAAAAGTGTGTAATTCAACTATTCTAAAACCTTCAAACACCTCTTAAGTAAAATATTAAATAAGTTGTTTAAATTACAAGAATCCATAAAAAAATTATCTGTATTAATAGGAGAATTTGTTCTTTTTTTCAAATCCTATTATTAGTTCACATTATCCCTAAATATATATTTATTAATATATCTTGTTCAGATTTTCAGTTGTTAATAAAATACTTTTTTATTCATCCACTCAAGTTCAAATATATTTTTTAAACTTGTAGTGGTTGACATTTGATGTTTATACAGTTTTTCTCAAATATTAGTTCATTAATTAAATTTAGTTAATTAATAACCATTTAAGAGATATATTTCAGTTTATATTGTTCTTCTAGATGACAAAATTATTGGATAAAACAACCTATGTTAAATTTGTGATGAAGAATTAGCCTGAATAATCATACTTTGTTAGACGTCAGTATTCTTACACTGGTTTGAACATAAATTATTACCTATTATGTTCAACTTTCATTAAAAATGTAAATACAGTTTTAATATGTGGTACAATTCGTAAATGTTAATTTAATAGGAGTTCTCTACTTTTTGCCACATGTATATACATATTTATATTAGCTTTAGTACTTAATAAAGGATGTTTTTTGAGAGGTATAGAACTTTAAATTGCAATAAAACAACGATGTATTATTCGAATGACATGAATTTTTTTTTTTTTTATTTGAAAGATAATCTTCTGGCATTACAATTTAAATATGATTTCTGGCATGCGACTGCCATGGCTGGCTCGGATGTAGTTCAATCTGGACGTCCAATTTTCGATGACTTTTTCCAACATTTGTGGCCGTATATCGGCAATAACACGGCGAATGTTGTCTTCAAATGATCAAGCGTTTGTGGCTTATCCGCATTTACCCCAATGACTTACATAGCCCCACAGAAAATAGTCTGAGCGGTGTTAAAAAATCACAAGATTTTGGAGGCCAATTCACAGGTCCAAAACGTGAAATTAGGCGGTCACCAAACGATGTGTCTTTCAATAAATTGATTGTGGCACGAGCTGTTTTGACATGTTGCGCCGTCTTGTTGGAACCACAGCTCTGGACATCATGATTGTTCAATTCAGGAATGAAAAAGTTAGTAATCATGGCTCTATACCGATCACCATTGACTGTAACGTTGTGGACTTCATCGGTTTTGAAGAAAGATTCCACCAGCCCATAAAGCGCACCAAACATCGGAGAGGTTTTCTGGATGCAACGGTGTTTCGGCATGACACTTGTGGATTAGCTTCACTCCAAATGCGGCATTTTTGTTTGTTGACGTAGCCATTCAATCAGAAGTGCGCTTCATTGCTAAACAAAATTCGCTTATGAAAATCGACCATTATTTTCGAAATAAAATTGCACAATAATTTGAAAGCGTTGTGCAGGTGTGAATCTATTCATGATGAATTTCCAAACCAAACTGAGAATAAATCCTTGACAGGTGTTTAATCGGTCGCCATCTTGGAAAGTAATGCCAACTTAAACTTCTATACCTGGAAAAAAACACTCTAGTACTTAATAAAAGGTACTAAAATATTTTTTCTTTTTGACTTAGTAGGAATTCACTTATTTTCTATTTTTATGTTACTTGTTTAACTTTAATCAGATTTCTCTTCGTTCAAACGAATTGTTTCATTAAGATAAAAGAAAGTATCAAAAGTAATTATCTTTCACTACATCAGATAAGAAATATAATACCTCACTATTAAAGAAAAGATTTGAAATCTTCGTGAAAATCTTAAAATTTTTCTTAATGCACATCTGAATCTATTAAAAGATTTTTATTTTCGGTATAGTTTCATCCCTTAGATGAAAGTTTTATCCATTTTCAGGTTTTAAGAAGTATCTTTTGAAAATTTCTCTAAAGTTTAATTACAATGAGATAGGTAATCTGGAAGGTGTATCGTATTCTTTCACCAAACTTAAAGTTTTCTAATAATAATTTATTCGATACTTCTTCTTCCTAGATAATGAGGTGGTTAATAGTTTATTTAAAGTAATGCTTCGAAAGTTTGAAATATGCGTGATTTTCGAAGATATTAATTATTTATCATTTAATTCTAGTGAATGACGAAGAGCAACAACTGATGAAAGTAAGAGTTAAAAATCATTTTAATTCAAAAATTTATTTTAAGTAGTAAAAGAAGAAAAGAAAAGTTGTAAGTGGGAATTTTGATTAAAACATTTTATCTATTCGTGTTGTTTATAAGAGACAGTTACATAGAATCAATTAATAATAAATTTATCTTAGAGGAATCTTAGCTGCCACTGCCTCTTATTTTGTAACTAATTACATTTTAATTAACTTATTCCAATTCTAGATATAGTATATTATTTTAATAATTAATGATACACTTTATAGAAAATTTTTATAATTGTTTTTTTAAATGAGAGAGATAGACCTGATGCGCACATATTACTGTAAAATTAATTCTTTATGGAATAATTTTTTATGTACATTTGGAAGTAAATATGGTTTCATTAATATTTCTATAGTACACTCAGAACATTGAAAATAGCGACCCAAAAGAAAGCATTGGATTGGAAATTAGTTGAAATTTATCTACATAATGACACAGATGAGAGATTCACATGATCTCAAAACAAGACAATTAAACGAATACAGGGTGTGCAACGACACAAATACTGCGCAATTTCAATAGCACGCACGTTGGACCACCTCCAGTTAAATACATGACGCCACACGTCCGGATTGGAGTTGATTAGACACCTTATGTTGTCCTGAGGCAGATGGGTCCACAAATCTTGAACAGCAAACACTAAAAATCACGTGCAAAGTGAGACGATGGCATCTGCCGTTTTAGCTTATCCCATACGTGCTCTACAGGGGACAAACACAGTCCGGCCAAGGAAGGCGTCTGAAAATGACGTAGGAAGTCTTGAGCAACTCTTGCTGTATGCGGACAAGCATTATCTTTTGTTGAAAATTGCTCCTGAAAAAGACCATTTAGGAAAGAGTCCTACATGGGATCGAAGAATATCATCAACGTAATGTTGGTCCGTTAGGTTCCACGCATTACAATTAAAAGGGGATGGCTATCATAGGCTATGCCCCCAGACCATTACACCAGCCGTGCGGGCAGTATGACGTAGAACAGTGTGGGGAATTGTACCGCTCACCAGGGCGCCTCCACGCGTACACGGTTGGTCAGCTTGTCCCAAAACAAACCGGGATTCATCACTAAACGGCAACCTTTGCCAATCTGTGATATTCCACATTGATCTGACTTAGCACCACTGTAGACGCAGTTACCGATGTTCCGGTGTTAAAGAGATTGCACGGAAAGTGCGCTTGGATTTTAGATTTGCTTCTGCAAGTGTCCGGAAATTGTTTGTGGAACAATTGCTACGCCTACGTCTGCTCGTATTGTTGAACGAGTAGGCTGGCGGGGTCCACAAGTGCTTTCCGCACGATCATTCGATCCGCTTTCCCTCGTGGTCTTCCTGCTAGCTCCAGAGCCGGGTTTCCGCGCGTAGGTACCTTCTTGCTCCCAACAATTTCTAACGGCACACTCGAACGATCCACCTCGCCAGCAACTCAAATCGACCAGCCTGCAGTTTTTCACCCCGATGATCAGGCCTCTCTCAAACTCGCTTAACTGTGAGAAATGTCTTCCTAGCACGTTTACCTGGCATGTTTCGGCTTTAAAGTCTTCCTACAATCGGCGGGTAATCGTCCCGTTTATGAATTTTCGAATTGGCGCTGGCATATAGCACTCTGCTTCCTCATTGCAGCGCCACCTCTGGTTTTGCATGAGCATGCGTATTGGCACAAAACTTGGATCATTTGCATATCACATTACGCTGTACTTATTTGCATGTAGTTTCGCGATTACGCTTAGGCTTTCTTCTGTCACTATTTTCAATGTTCCTGAGTGTATATAAATATGATATTTCACTCCTTAACTGCAGAAAAATACACGATTCGCTCATTTCCACCGTTTTTATAAAAGAGATCGAGTATGCGACGCATTGAGGGGTGGGAGGATAAAGGCAAGGGAATAAGTATTTTTCTAGAAATAAGTAAATTCACCTTAAACACTATCAAGGACAAAAATATGGCATTCAAAACCTTTGAAGTAGTTTTACTGATAGTAGCGCAAACAAAAGAATCCTATTTCGGAAAGACGTACACATACGTCCGTGGCACTAAACATCTTTTGAGCGAGATGCATATATAAGCAATTGGTAGTTAAGGTTAAATTAACATCTAATTCAAATTAGTATAGTAGGTTATTGACCAGAATTCGCACTTCTGAGCTACGGTTGAATAACGATAACATCTAAATTGGAACTTGATTCTAATAGTTTTCACATTACCTCGCGGGTTTTTATTACATTAACTATACAACAATCTACATTATTGTTTCCTACATTGATTTTTCAAAGATGATGTTGAGCATGATTTGCTTAGAATAGTCCTGGACATAACGCTTATGATCTTAAGTTCCGAGTTACTCAGCTCATTAAATGGGTAAGTCAAAATATAAAAACAAAAGTATGATATATATTTAATTTTTAACTTTTTGACTGCATTCCCCCTATTCTGGCAGCATTAATTTGGAAATTTTCAATAATAGTATGTAATTACGTCTTCATATGTCCAAAAACAAAGATTAAATTCAAATTTAAAATTTTGTATTAATTATTTCCAAAATTATTCGGAAGTATGGGATCCAAAAAAAAAGCAAAATCTTATCATATGTGTTATATACACAATGAAGAAAAAGAAGGTAAAATATGTGCAAACGTTTTTTAAGGAAATAATGTAGCATATTTTGATAACTATGATTGAAAAATTCTAAGAATGGAAATGAAAACTTTAAAAAATATAATGTAAATAATGAAATAAAATGTTCAGTTTTTGTATGTCCATATTTATTGTAGTTATGGCTGATGTTGCACTTCAACTATTCTGGGATTCAACTTTTTTCAAGACACCTTAGAAAACCAGTTTTCCTTTCGCATAGTGGAATAGCTTTTTTTGTCTTAATTGTTCATATGTAACGAAAACTCAAGATTTCTTTTACTCTAATTCAATGCTTCTTAAACTTTAGCTCTTTACTACCCAATATTCAATCTAATTTTCATCGCCCCCCACCCCCGCCATGACAGTAACAATGTATTGAATTCAATCACACTATACTTTGACGCTCAAAGCTAAAACACGACTTCAATCTTAAGTATCAGCAACGCGTCTATAAACGTCTCGCTCAACCGAAAACGATAATTGCCCCCGCCGTACTTTATATGCCTATCCGAATTACGATATTTTCTGCGCAATTTATCCATAAATATATTCCAAAAAAGACTTTGAAATATAATGCGACGCCTGTTTTAACTTATTTAAATTGATTAATTTATTTCGTTAGATCCATTTTAAATAAAACCTGTTCTAAATTTCGGGTCGGCGTCACACTATAGCATAAGTTTAAACATTAGATCTTTTAAAGACAAATAAAACAGGACACTAAATTAAAGAGGCCGACAAACAAATTTAAATTAACACTTAATTTATTTACAATAAGATTGAAATTACGTTAAATACTAAGGATATACATGATTACTTAACTGAATTATTTCTGAGAGAGAGAGGAATCGTGGTGTGACATCCCCGGGAGAGAGTCTCCCCCAACCGCGGTGTTCGTCAAAAGAGTCGTCAGACTAAAAATCGGTGATAAAAATTGTGTCAGAGAGTTTGTCTCAATTCGTCGTGCATGCGCTTATATTTCGCGGCGGTTTACTTGTGCGTATTCTGAGCGGTTTCTTTTTCGAAACTCAATCAGCTTTTCTGATTGGTGCGGGGTCCCGGAGGATATCTCTCGCGGTCAATGACTACCCCCAAACGCGCGGAAATTCCCAAAAAACATCCCAAACCAAATGACTTACCCCAAACGCGGGGAAATTCCCAAAAAAACATCCCAAACCATGATGTATTTATGGGATTTTTGTTGCCCTTTTTCCAGGCGTGGGGAACGCGTCACCCTGGTTTTGGTGAGGCGCTCCCAGAAATTCGCTTTTCTTGTAAACAACAGGGCAGATATAAAAATTACAGTTTCAAATCCTTGGGACCGGCGGCCCCCATCAAATGCAATACAAGGACCTTGGTAGTGTTTGCGAAGGCTTTACTTTATTTCATTGGATTATTTTATTATTTCCTTTTCTTACTAACCCCCACCCCCTCAATACATCACATACGCGCTCTTATCTGGAAAACATGGAAAAGACATTAGGTGTGATTTGCGTAAATTTTAACCTGCAGTTAAGAGATTAATTTGAGTTTCTCAGAAGCCAATATTTTTAAGTCCATTTTCATGATATTTTCTGATTTTTGTATACTTTTTGTTTTTCTATAACCTAGAAAAAGGAAAGTCAAACTTTAATAACTAAGAAGAATATTATTTATTTTATCAAATATTACAAAAACAGAAAATATGGAAAGAATTGACTTAACATCCATATTGTCTTCTGAGCGACCTCAATTATAAACCGTCACTATTTATCAAGAAAAGATTCATTTTTGGATGTAATTTCATATATAACAACAAGCTCATTTTCACTGTAATTTTTTAAACCACTCATTTGTAGTATTGTTTAATTAATTATAAAATACATTGAATAATAGTACTGACACATTTATAAAATGCAATGTATTTCTATCTTTTTTATTATATCAGAATGTATATTGCGTGTTTTACTTTTCCCAAATCAATAATTTTCTTAAATAATTTTTTGTTTTCGACTTTTCAAAAATGTTGACGCTCCCACGTAGAGTTATCATGGTCCCGTAGGTGAACATGCCCCTCTGTTTATGAAATACTGCTCTTATTTTCTTGTTCGTGTTCATTAATTGTTTTATTTTATTAAATTGGTGAAACGAGATTTAGAGATGATATTACGTTAAAAATACTGGATGTCCAAAGCTTTCTTTAAAAATTTAAAAACTTACAAAAAAACATTTCCACGGCGGGTATTTGTTGTTGTTGTTGTGTTTTATAAAGGGAAACGTTAGTGTTTTTTTACCATTTTTTTATTTTGATTTCATAAAAGTGAGCACCATTAGATGCGTTAAACACATAGAGTCTGCATGATAGCCATATTCAACATAGCAAGATCAACAATCTAAATAGTCATTGTAATTCGACTTTTTTATTTCATCACTGTCACTATTGAGATTGATAAACAATGTTTTTCCCGTATACTTACAAGAAGAAGTTCAAGATCTTGTGTCTAGAGATATGGACAGATACGCTATTGGACTTCTTCTTTCTATCCATCGGCAAGGAAAGCTTTTTCTCGCTTCCAAACTGCAGTGCGGTGGTGCCTCCCCCATTTACGCTGTACATATGTATTGCAGATTTAAATTCCATAAAACTCTACTACAATTTGCACTTGTTCTTGTAGTGAAATCAATAAAATCGATAATGTTTAAAAATGTTGATGTTATTATCTAGTTTTCACATTTAATTAATCAAAAACTTTAATCCTTTCTTTATGGAACATAAAAAATCGTAATTGAGAAGATCTTTGCTTATTTTTAATCAATTTTGAAAGTGTTATCATGCTTTTTTTGGACACTCTGATTATTGATATTTTTTCGCTCCAAGCACATTTTAACACGGAAAACAAATCGCACAATTTGATCTAATATTATGTGACGCATAATACTTTTTCTTTGTTAATTATACCATTTTTTTTCGTGGCACTGTCATCAGTTTATCGATTTGTTCTTCTTGCAATGAATTCACATTCGTTTTTCTAATTATTGTATGTAAATATTTACAGACTTGTAGTGGAATGTTTTTTTTTTTCTTATTTGGTTTACAAAGAACTAACCTACAATAATTATGACAAACACAAAACTTCTATAGTGATTAATTAATTGTTTTAATGTTTGCCTACTTTTAAACCAGTGATCAAGTTGGAAGCCATTTTTATTTCGATAAATAGCATTATGCAAAACTACATTTTTAAGGTACATATTTTTTCTATTTTTTAAAAATCCTTTCTACGTTTTTTTTCTCAATATAATAACCTTACGCGACCATTTAAAACATCAGTCTTAAAATTTAGGAATGATACACAATGCAAATAGCCTTTAGAAATATGCCTAATTAGAAATAAAGATACATAGTTGAAAGTGATTGAAACAAATATTTCACACTGATACTAAATCTATATATTAATGTATTCATGTGTTTATGAATAAATCTTTTTTCTTGCAAAGATGATCGTTATTATTTTTATTTTGGATCCCTTAATGAAACAAATTGCGTGTATTACTCAGAATCAATAGCAATTTTATGAAATTATCTCTTACACAACAAATGACCCCTTCATTATAGAATAATCCCCCTATTATTAGCTAAAAATGCAAGGGTAATGTGAGGAGTATTGTTTAGAATATTAATCATAAATCTTGATGTAGCCTCATAATTTAAACATTGTTTTTAAAGTATTGAATGCTGCTTAAATCTGACTGCACATATTTAATGATGGGTGATATCGTATCCATGACGGGACTAAACCAAATAGTACACCTGGGGCACAGATGTCTGTTCTGGCAATCTGTTCAATATTGTTCACAAAGAGATTTACTGACGAAAAGAAGAGCAGCAATAAGAGCTGGATAGCAAAAATATAAGCAGGTGTTAGATCTGTATCTAAGTAATTTTCACAATTCTATAAGATCTTCTACCATCCCTATCAAACTTCATTTCTCTGTAATGACCACTACTCTTAGCCTAGCAATAGTTTTTTGTTATAAGGCGCTTTCCATTTATGTTACAGATTCGATGCTTTACATGAATTAACTTTTCTCACAATTTGAAATCTGCGACAGCATTTTGCCGTCTTATACAGTAATGTTTCTTCTGGGAGTTGCAACCAGAGAGAGCGTCCCCGGGGGCGGATCGGGGAAATGCCTCCATTGGTTTTTCGTTTGGGTGGTAGGAAATAAAATAACCTCCATGGACCAACAGGCAAAATCCAACCTCCTTGAGGCAATGCAATCTCTTTTCCATGATTGTTCTTGAATTTTGCTTTTTTACATATTAATATTGAGTTTTTAAAGCACTTAACTTAAAAAAACAGCAACGAGAACAATAAAATATATAGAGATCGAATGTTTGTTTTACCTAACTTGCAGCACTCATGAAGTTATATTAGGTCTATTGGCAAACATATTTCATAAAAACTTAATCAAAAACCCTGTATCCTGAGCAACACCTCGCAACTTAAAGTTCGTGAGGCACTCTACACGACAAGTTTAGTGGCATTAAGATTCGATCTGGAATCTGGGAAACGACCCAAGTCAACCACTTAGTCAAGATTATCCTCTTTCAACAACCAATCCACCAAAATATTTAAAGGAAACGAACATATTGAAACTTGCTATAAGAGCTGGGCATAAAAAATAGCAAGTATTTTACTAAGACTTTAGCTTTATTAAAATGTTCTATACATCATATAATTCCTCTCATTTCCTCGATCTGACTATTTAACTTATCAAGAAGGCGCATATGAAAATGTGTAGAATGAAATATTTTCATGTTGATCTGTGTGAATTTTTTCAATTAAAAAAAGAATAAATAAAATTTTTGGTCTAAACACATTTTATCCACACTGCTGTTCGTGTTTTTAATTAACGAGCATAAAATTTTCAAATACAAGGACTTTAGTAATTTTAATAAATTTTTAAATTGGTTTTTATTTGTGCTTTATAATTGAAACTAAAGTGTCTTTTGATTTAAATTATATTCAAAAGACATGTATTTATAAAGGGTGTTTTTTTAGAGTTATAGAACTTTAATTGCAATGAAACAACGATGTATTATTCGATTGACATAATTTTTTTATTCGAAAGATAATCTTGTGGCATTACATTTTAAATATGATTTCTGGCATAGGACTGCCACGTCTGGCTCGGATGTAGTCCAATCTGGACGTCAATTTTCGATGACTTTTTCCAACATTTGTGGCCGTATATCGGCAATAACACGGCGAATGTTATTCTTCCAGAAAATGGTTAAGCGTTTGTGGCTTATCCGCATGGCTTACCCAATGACTTTACGCCCCACAGAAAATAGTCTAGCGGTGTTAAATCACAAGATTTTCAGAGGCCAATTCACAGGTCCAAAACGTGAAATTGGGCGAGTCATACCAAACGTGCCTTTCAATAAATCGATTGTTGCACGAGACGGTGGCTGACATGTTGCGCCGTCCTTTTGGAACCACAGCTCCTGGACATCATGATTGTTCAATTCGGGAATGAAAAGTTAGTAATCGATGTCTCTATACAAAACACCGTGAAGCTGTAACGCTGTGAAGCCTTCATCGTTATTGAAGAAGGATTCACAAGCCCATAAAGCGCGCAAACAGTCCAGTTTTCTGGATGTAACGGTGTTTCGACATACACTTGTGGATTAGCTTCCTCCCAAATGCGGCAGGTTTGTTTGTTGACGTAGTCATTCAACCGAAGGGCGCTTCATCGCTAAACAAAATTCGCTTATGAAAATCGGGAACAAAAGGCAATCTCGTTTTGGGCCCAATCGGCGAATCTACGCCTTGCTTGATCATATTTAAAATGTAATGCCACAAGATTATCTTTCGAATTAAAAAAATTCATGTCAATAGAAAAATACATCGTTGTTGTATTGCAATTTAAGCTCAATACCTCTAAAAAACACCCTTTAGTTGAAATTAAGAGTGTCCTTTGATTTAAATTGCATACAAAAACATGTATTTATTCTATTAGTGAAGACAGGAGTTGTTGTTATGAAGTACTGGTTAAAATGGGCACGCGCGCTCACCGGGTAACCATAGTTTAGCACCACACAATAACTATGTGGCTTCAACTGCTTATTTCTGAGGTAAACAATAGGTATTTCAAACAATACCTTTGGTGATTTCAATGTAATTTTATTATTCCCATGCCTATCAATTAAATACATTTTATTTTGGTTGTGAGAAATCTTTTCACGAATCTTATTGAAGCTGATATATACGCCATCATTCCATTTTTTCTTTGTAGTTCTTAAATATTTTAAAGTGAAAAAAAAAAAAGAATCTCTCTCAAAATTAGTTCCTTTTCATGATGACAGGTGTATAAAAAAAAAAAAATTCGCAGGAAGTTATAAAGGTCGTCTGTAAACACATAATAATTGACTTTAGATTCAGTGGCTATTTATTCTAATTTCAAGTGGAAACAGGAACTATTGGATCCTTAGCAAAGTTGAGAAGGGTGGCTGTTGGGATTTACAAAACCAAATCTAGCATTAACTGAACTCGCATCACTACATCCCATGAGGTCAGGGCCTACTGTTCGCATCTCAGTATACGTGACCTTGGGTCCTGGGGGTGTATGGACAGATGTTCAGTCAGATTGTGACGGATATTCGCGATCCTGCAACTAATCCTCTTGGGAAATTTTAGGCTATCAATTCGCGTTATTCACAGCCAACCTTTCGGAAGAAGATAATCGTGATATTCAAATTAAGGTGCTATACATAGCCACCGGTAGAAGTACTATAATAAAGTGAGATATACTGGAATCAGGTGAAATTGCTACTAAAAGTATTATATTTGAATTATTGTGTTTAAGTTGATCAGGAGGAAGTCTTAAGTGACGATTGTTCACTTAGATTAAATTGATATTAGATCCAAATCGGATGTAGCTTAGATTCTTTAATAAGTAAGGATCCAGTTTAATAGTCTCTAATCGTTCGTGCATTTTCCGTCGTTCCATTTCGCGGTTAGAATCGAGACGTTCTCTTACAATTGTTAATTGGATTTGAGTATTTCATTGTGAATTGCAAAAAATAGATTAATTGAATCATGGCAAGTGTTTTCTTCCCTACCTCCCAGAAATCTAGGTGCCCAAGAGAGAAGTGGCAACCTCTGCACAAGGTGGTCAGTAAGACGCTAAAACCCACAGTGTTGGGTTACGAAGCAAGATTGGTACTCAATTATCATCCCACTGAATGGATGAAAAGCTGAGTCGACATCTCCCAGCTCGGGATTTGAGCCACCTCGGACCTGTGGTGTGGGCGCGATGCACTATCACTCCTGTCAGCCTCTTGGGCTGAGATTTACAAAAAGCCAAATCTAGCATTTGACGCAGGAAATCTTTTAGGCAGTTTAGTGGTGCCGCTCTGCTTTATTTTGTGATATTGGCTCCCTACAACCATAACAGGACATCCTCAGTCTTTTCATCTAGTTTGCAACTGCAGCATTGTTGAAAGGGCAGTAAATAAAAGATCTTACTCTCCTTGCATGACCTACGAAGGTTCACGATATGAGCATACAATAACTGATTTCGGATAATGCTTCGAAGCTTCTTTTATTCTGAAACGGGCGTAATTTTATTTTTCGAAATTAAACATTTGGAAGTTGAAATTCAAATACAGTCTAAAAATATTCTTGTGTGCTTAAAATTATGTTTATCTTTCATCCTTTGAAATACAGATTTTAATCTGCAAGATCTGTAGAGGTAAAAAAATGTCATCAAAATAAACGATACATTTCAACCTCTTGAGTGACACCGGAGTAGATAACCGTCTCGCTCAACTAGTCTGTTATGTGCCGGGACATATATATATATCCGTCCTTCCAAAATACGATTATTTTCTTTGCGTGGCTACTCGTAAAATTATTATGAAAACTTTGGAATGTAATAAAATGACCTTGACAGTGTTTTCAAATGACACTTATTTCAGAGGCTTATTTGTGCATTTTTTCTCTCTCCAATACACCACATAAGTGTGCCCATGTGAAGTCTTGGCAATGGGGAATGAAACACGTAAAACTTTTAATCGGGTTAAATCACATACTCTTTTTCTAATGTCGCACATCCGGTATAGTGGTGAGTGACGCTGACTGCTGTGCCGTAAGGCCTGGGTTCAAATCCCGGAGAAGACATAGATGTTTGTAAATGTATAGTGCATTCGTGGCATGGTGGCACTCTCTAAACAGCCGTAAAGCTGCGAATCCTCTCGTGAGGTTGGTATCAGGGAATGAGATGGGAAGCCTTTGACCACTCATAGGGTATTCTCCCTCAAAAATAGGGTGAAACCAGCTAAAGCGTTCTGTCACCTGTGTGGTGCTCGTCTACGGCCAACAAAATGCGTACATCTCAGCCCTTTGACATGACGAATATTGTGAGCCTTGATATTACTGCGTCTAAAAGGTGGCCTTAGCAACAACAACAACAGTATTTCTTTTCAATGGACCTCTGAAATGTCTGATAGACGAGCCAAATGGTGAATACATAAATTCTAATAAATTCAACGGGGTGATAAATGTGTTTTTTCTAATATCCCAATGCTCTACAGCTATTGATAATAATCTCATTTCAATCCAACTTTGCAGTGCTGAAATCAAAAACATTTTTTAAATCGTTATCCGAAATTTTCCCAAGCTTGAGTCAATTTATACATAAGAAGGGAAGAGCTTATACACCCTTATAAACATATCGTTTCAAAAAATCAGAAAAAAATAATTTTAAAAATGTTTTTTAATCCATCCTTCCTTAAGCATAAGATCCTTTTTAGGGGAAATATTTATTATAATTTTACACAATAATCGTAAAAATGCACAGCCAAAAATCTGAAACAACGTAACATAATTCATTTTATTACAAATGTGACTTTGCATTTTTTTTCTCCATATTTTAAAAACACAGCTAAATGTCGTTCGTCCATAAAGGTAGATCTCTAATCTTACAGTTGAAATTTCACCACATTCACTGCAATTTTTCGAAAACAAATAAAATTTAAATTAAGAAAAGCAAGCAGTATGAATCTAAGTGAAAATGAGAAAAAAGACTCACTAAATAAAGTTTGCACTTAAAAGGTGAAATATTTGCGTATTCCATAACGATACGACAGAACTAAAACTTTTGCAAAACATCGGTTATAAAGTCAAGAACATTTATTCACAGTTCGTAGTTTTAATAAAAAATTCTTATAAAAAAATCACTTAATAACATATACAATGTGAAAGTTTTCAAAGCAAAAAATAATGTTGTAAATTATTTATTGAAATTTCAGTAATTATAAAGAAATTAATAGCCTATCAAGTGATTTTAGACTGGCAAATTATCAAGTGAACATAAATTTTTCTTTTAATTCTTATTTAATTAATATGCATTTTCCATCTAAAATTGCCAGTTAATTAATTGAAAGTTGAAATTAATTACGTTTTGAACATTTGTTTTTCGAAGTTTTAAGCATTATTGATTCTATATCTTGTTGTTTTTAAGTTGATTTTTGTAGAACAGCAGAAAGAGAGTTTTAAAGATTAATCTTGTTAATGATAGCGCGCTCTTTTTTCAAGTCAAAGGCTTAAGCTAACTCTGATAAAAGAACCCAAATGTAATGTAAAAATTCATTAAACTGGAATATTTTGTACAGGATAAATTGTTAAAAAATTATTTAATGTTAAAATTTGGATGTTATGTTGATGTATAAAGGATTTTTTAATTTGCGTATCAACAGAAATTATGCGATTTTTCTAATATATTCTATTGACTGATAAAATCAATACTTTTAAAAACGAAGTATGTATATATATTTTTATTTTTCATCCAAATTCAAAACTTTTATTCTTATTTTCCAGAAATCTAACATAATGACTTAATAATGACTGCATAAGCGTTTTGTAACTGAAATAATTATTTTCCAAAGAGTAGCATAATATTTGATTTTAAACTTTATATCTTAATAAAAATATAAAGTATTTTGTTCAAACGAACATAACTGCTGTTATGCCTATTTACAATATATACTGCCAAAATATTAAAATAAAAACTTTTAATTATGACACTTAACAAATTTTTAAAAGTTTTTTATTATTTTAACAAAATTTAACAAAGTTTTAAAACAATATTTATAGAAAAAATATTGTTTTCTTTTACATAAATTGTTTACTCACTAAGTTTTTTTCCTCCACTCCATTCAAATATAAAATCAGAATAGAAACCCGAAAGAGAGTTATTTTTAGATTCAATTGGAAAATTCTAGATATTTTTAATTAGGCATGCAAGACCTTTAAAAAAATACTAAACAATATAGTATGTATAAAAAAAATAACCACATGATGATATCAATAAACTTTTTAGCGCTGAATTTCGCATAACGTTAAGGTGACCAACCGTCCTCCTTCGGGAGGAGGACAATCATCCTTTACAGGGGTTTCATGTCCTTACCCTCAAAAAGTATCCTCCTACTTGCCCTCCATTTCAATATTATAAAACTGATCTTTTCAAAGATGAACCAAACATGTTTCAAATATTCCGAAGAATATTTTCAAAGAAATATCACTAGAAATAACAGTTCTCAATGGTGTTTCTGTTTTTTATTGAAAGAGATGCTTGGTAATAAAATAGATGACAATTGTTTGTTTACAGAAATTAGAAGACTGAATGAATATTTAAGTAGAAATAAATTGAAACAAGTGGAAAATCTACATCATGATATTGATAAAAGATGGGTGGAAATACTTAACCATTCAAATATGAACACATTCCATATGAAAATTTAGTTATGCTTGCTTAACTTACGTTGTGATTCCCTGAACTAATGCAGCAGTTTAAAGAGTTCTTTTCAGTTGATAATAATTTTTGAACAAGTGAGAAAAAAATCATTCAATGAGAAAATGCTTGTTTAACCCTTTATCAACCGAATGTACTTATAAGTACCACTCACTTTAAATAGGTAGAATAACGATTTGTACGAATATTCTGACGATATTTAGCAGGAATATTCTTTGAAATCTACTCTTCCAAGATATATGGCAGTACGGGTTCTATGGGGAGTATTTTAGGAGAGGGAGAACAGTTTTATCGCAGAAATTGTGTTTTTCATCAGAATGGGTTTTCAGCGGATTGCGAGGATTATCATTTTTGTCCCGAAAAAATAGTTAATGTCAAAATTTAAAGTGTCTTATTTTTTACGTAAATTAAGACCTTAGAAAACGTTTTGACTATTTATTTTTAAGTGAACATTGTATATAATTAATTTTACAATTGAATATCTTTAATTAATTAATTGGCTCTAACTAATTAAATTTCCCAAAGTTGAGTATTTTGATGTGCATCCCTTAATTTGAATGTAGTGATGTAACACAATAATAAATAATCGCTGTTCTTATACAGAGTAACAGAGCAAGAGTATTTAGAATAAACAACACTTATCTGTTCACAGGTTTTCTGGATGAAAACAATATTTTTCGCAGGGTTGCGAAAATTTTGTTGTCGGTGATAACGCATCAACCTAAGTGGAAAAAGGGAGAGAAAGCTGGGAATCGTGTTCAGCGGATCGGCCCGACGTTTTGGCGCCAATTTTAGCCGACGTTTCTTGCACGCCATTACTGGGTAAACCAAAATAATGGATAAGATCTCAGGGTAATTTAAAATGATTCCCCAATGACTCAAAATATCTTACAGTTACAATGGACAGACATTTAGACACAATGCAGGTTAAACATTTAGAAAATAGGTGAAATTGAAATATATATTACATAGTCAGGATTGGACAGCGAAACGAAGTAAAGTTCACTCATCAGTTCCCAGCTCTCTCTCTGGCGGTAATAAAAAAGGAAACACTTCGGTTTACAAGTACCGCCATCTACATTTGGTCTTCAATTTAAACCGTATTTTGATGAGTCAAAAAAAATATCACATGGGGAAAACTACAGTAAATCATAATGCGGTCGATATAGGGTTACGTAAATATTAAAAGGAATGTAAGCGTAATTAGCGCATTTTTGTGTGGATTACTAAAATGTTTCTATATTGCGTAGTAACTTTTTCTTAAATTTTTCTTCCTCCTTTTCATTGCAAAAAAAAAAAAATGGTCACCTTAATAATGTACGATGCTTCATTTTAATTTCAAAAATAAATATTGGTGTCTTGGAGTAGTTGAAATACACTCATAATGAAAATAATGAGTGAAGGAGTTGCGATAGGCTTAGACTGGGATTAGGTTTGACTCAGGAATAGACTCGAGGGGGGCAAAAATGCATGGATTTTTATTCAAATTATTCATGGGTGGATTGTACGTACCCACCTCTCTTCTAGAGACTAAGGTTGCAGATTTGTACCGACTGGAGGCGATACATTTTCGATGCGAAAATCGTAGGCAAGCTTGTGTGGCATGTAAAAGATCCATTGAAATTATCAATTTGCTCTGGTACTATCGACAATAGCTAAATCCCGACAACATTTTAGCATGCGACGGGGAAGCAGGAACACCACTAGATGTTGATCGTGGCAAAATGGAGTCTCACACTTGGAATTCGCCGTGCCCACAAATGCTAAACTGCTAAATATTAATTTGAAAAAGAAATAAGGAAAAATTATTTAAACAATAGGGTCTCAGAAACGTATAACAATATTTCTCTCCTATCTTGTCTTATAGAAATATCATAAACAGTAAATTAATATTCTTTAGATGAAAACATTATACAATTATCCTGGGCGTGTCCAAACTACATGGCTGAAATACCAGTTTCCAAAGATCAAACATTTTAATTTATGCTTATATGTTTTAAAGTTAAGATTCTATGCTGCTTTAACGTGCTACACTAAATTTTGAAACTGATCATTTTTGAATACCATGTCGATTGTTTATCCATCTACTATATGTGAAAATTAATTTTTTAACTGCATTTTTTCTCGTATATAATTTTTAACTGTATTTTTGCATGTATAATCTGTTTTGCTATTTTCTATTATTTTCTTAATTTGGAATCTTTATCAATAGAATCATCATATCATTCCTAAAACTGCAGAACTGAATTAGAGAACCTCCTCTAATTTCCTCGTTAAAATTTAATAATTAGTTTTGATGCACATAAAAGTTCCTCAGTTTAATCAATTTATGTGTGAAAAATATCAAATTAGCACTCTATTGTTGCGCTTAATATTTTAAAGCCTCTACTTACTGCATAATAAAACTTACATTCCTGCAAGTAAGCCGCACGCATAAAAATATGCAAAAACCAACTTTGACTTGCAAATCCAACAAGCAGTTATCTAAAGGTACATATTCAGCAGAGGTAAGTTATAGCATGGGCAGATAAAGTATATATATATCCTCTCTTTCACAAAAGATAAAAGTTTTTCATGTTTCGTGAAGTTTCAGCCATGTACGAACTAAATTGAAAAACACGGTAAAGATTCACTGAAAATATACCGCAAAATTAGATTTCTATTATTGGGATTTATAGTCGTTGCCAAGAAAGCTTCAGATTTCTTTAAAGTTAAATAAATGGTTGCTAGGGCGTATGGACTTTCAAATTGTAGGGAGTTTTCTTTAAATATTCTCAACTCAAGTTTAAAAGCAACGCCTATGATTCATATATTTATTATTAAACACAGATGTCAAAAAGTTATGGATATAATTCCATCCATTGATTGTAAAAATTTTGAATTTTGCCTCAAATTCAAGATCTTATCTATAACTGTTTTTCTTATATAAAGTTTAATATTTTTGTTTATTTTTCTTTATTTATGTTATACTTTATCATCTTACACACACAAAAAATTATGCTGAATCTGATTTTGGGTCTATACAGGGGTGTTGCTGAATTCGACCGATGTATTCAGGGGTAATAACAGGTGGCATGGAGATGAACTAAACATAGAACATTGAATCGCGATCACCAAACCACATTCGGTCGATGAAAATCGTTGTAGCAATAGTCTACGGGAGGGCAATGAGTCTTCGAACGTTGGTAGTGGTAAGCAGTGATGGGAGTTAGAATGTCGCTGTGGGGCTGAAGAAACCTGTACATATAGAAATTTTTTCCTGAGTTACTGCAAGGAGTACAGATTCACGCTTACAAGAACGTGTGATTCACGAACGATGGTCCACCAGAATAATTTCAGATTCGGTGCACAATCACCTCCATTCTACGCATATCTCGGGAGGTGAAATGGGTGTGAGGGGATTTTTGTTTTTGACTCCAAACTCCCGGACCCCTCAATCCCCTTGGATTTCTACTTCTGATACCACTTCAAATTATTTCTTTATAAAGACGCCAGTGTAGCTACAATGGAGGAGCTCATTATAGTCGTTTCTTATATGAAATGACCAGATCATCGGATTTGTTTGAAAGCGTCTGATAATCCTTCGTTCTTCGAGGTGCCGACTATATTCTATGACCACATTCTGAAACATTTTTATGACAGTCACTTGCCATTGCATTTTTGACATCAAGCTGTGATGCATTATTTTGTATGGTAAACAGGCTTTAAAACTAATAATTCGTTTCTTATTTCTCTCTTATCACTCTTTTAAGTCCACTTAACATCACACCTTTCAAAACTGTTTTTGCAAATTAATCTGACTAACTGTTTGCCCCCAGTGTTCTAAGTTGATTTGTGGTCATTATACTTCACCTACTATCATCTCTGAATTTGTCGTTCGAATTCGGCAACACCCTGTATAATGTTCATGGATATGTGCATGCAAGTGAAACAGAGTTTGCTGAGTTCTTGCTCAACTCTTAAATTTTACTGTGATTGGAAAGTGTGTTAATAATATTTTATTTGATTTTTTTTCTAAAAACTATATTCCTCTTAAATAACTATAGTAATGAAAAATAAGTTATACGTGACTGGCAATTTATCGAACTTGGTATACCATTGCTGGGTTCTGCATTATAAGGGTATCTGTGCAACCGTCAAACATTTGCCATTTTCTTCTGTGTTCTTATATTTTTTGAATTGGCTTATTTTTAGGAATGAATTTGGGAGAATTATGGTGACAGGCACAGATGTTTTGAGGTAGCTATATAGAACGAAAAATCTCCTTCACTTAACATTACAAAAAATTGTGTGTGTTCATTTTAAAATAAGGATTCTTTTAAATATCCTTCTGGTTCTAAAAGCCGCTTTTTGGAACAGTGTAAAAGTTTACCACAATTATTTTATAAGATTTTTAGTTGTTTAACCTTTTAATGGATAGTCCGTGCCATCCATTAATGAGAGAGGATCACAAGGAAGATTAGCCATAGAGCGAAATGCACACTCCATGTATTAACAATTCTCAACAAAGTCACAAATTCAACGATCAAAATAAAAATGCACCGATTGTTAAATGTGGGGAACAATAGCAAAGTAGGACGAGATAGTAGATTATCTAACAATAAATCGGATCACTTACGTTTAGGCAATACACTTTCTTATTCCCTTCGACCGAATCTAATAATTTACCATTAATTGACCAAATCATCAATCGTAATATTAATCAAAAAATCTACGAAGTGTTCTCGCCTAACATCACGATAATCATCCTTTGCAGCAGTCTAACATCTCTCTTCTAATTCAAAGTTAAATATTTATATACAAGCCTTGATTTGCATAATCACATCTTCTTCTTTGGGAGAGAAAGTTTTCAATTGAATATTTTTTAAATACCCATTATTTCCCAAAGGGGACTATTAGTAGGAAGAACGCATATAGACTCATTACAACCTTAAATAGAAACTCTCCATCATTTAAAGTAATTAAATGAATATCATTTTCAATTGCCTGTACTAAGTTTGTTCTGAACTAAAACAGAATAAAAACACATAGTTTTAATTTAAATTTCTAACATTTTTTCTTACTTAAGGCATCATTATTTGTGGCACCATTTGTATAAGCAACAATATTCAGTTATTCGGATTGAAGAAGCACCCGAATATGGCAGCGACGATAATAGACATTGTATCCAGAACTTTCTAGTTTATTCAAAGAGCAACAATAATAAAAATTTATTCGTCTTTCGTAACGCTTGAGGAAGAAACTCTTCTTTGACATGTGACATCTGCCACTTGATAATGTCTTTACATTCCGAACTATGTCTGAGTTCGGTTGATGGATTGCTGGATTATAAGTAATTTGTTTCCATCGGAGCCGATTTTCACGGGAAATGTTTAAAAATGCTGAAAGTTTTAGCATATGAAATGTTACCTTTGAGCAAAAGGGAAATAATCTATTTTTATTTTAATTCAACATTAAATTATTATGTTTAATTTCTATTACAAAAATAAACTAACATAAAATGTTGTTATAAAACATTTTACTTTTAATTTTAAGAATAAGGACATATTTGTATTCATTTTAAAAAATGACAATTATTAATCATTCAAATCCACATGAACAATATTTTAAGGTATATAATTGAATAATTTAAAGAATGTTAACAAAAATTATAAAAGTTCAAAAGTCTTCTAATTTTCTTCACCTTCTTTTCAGAAATAATAGAAAACTATATAGTTAATGTATTCTTTAAATATTCTATATTTCCTAACTAAATAATTCAATATATATTTGTAATTACTGATGCTTATACATAACCCTCAATGAATTATTAATTCGTATGAAAAAATAGGTATGACTTTTCCAAATCTTGATTTAATTTCTATAGTTCATGGAATCAGAAAATATTCTATAACATAACATAAATATTTTTTTTTAAATATAATATACCGTATATTTTTCAAAACATTAAATAAAAATAAAATTAAAAAATAAACCTTTTTTACAATAAAATTTTGAATACAGCGTTATCTTAAAATTGTATTACTTCAAATTAAATTTTAGATATAGTAAGCTATTACCTCAAAACATCATAAAAATACAAAACACATCGATTGAAATATATAATGTCTTTACCTCATTCATATAGTCCAAATAAAGTTTGTTTAAAAATTTAACGCTTCATTTTTTGTGAATTTTGCACATTGTTTTTTGTATATAATACCAACTGCATGACAAAAGTACGAATAATTCTAATTGAAATAAATTATGACTGAATTAGAGAACTTTATAAGACACGACATCACATCCAGCAGTTCTTAAACTGTAATCTGCTGACTCTAGGGGCCCACGAACTCCTGTGAGTCCACCTCTCTAGGGTGTTCGCGGACCCCTGAGTCCACAGCGCCTTTTTAGGTTTTCTACAAACTCACTGAGGGTTCACAGTGTCTTTTTTAGGAAGTTCTTGGACTCCTGGTGAGGTCTGTAGTGCCTCTCTAGAGATCCAACGCCTTTCTAGGGTGTCCGCGGACTCTGAGGTCCACGGCGCGCCTCTCTAGGGTGTCCGCGGACTTTCTCACGTAATGTTGGGATTTACCTCTTTTACAGACTCTGAAAGGCTTCGTGTGAAAATTGGAAGATCCGCCATACTACAGACTACATTACAAAATAGTTCCCAATGAAAAATCTGTACTAGAACTTGTGTTCTGATGATCAATAATATTAAGTCAAAGAGGGATGTTCAAATCTTGGGTTTCGAGGTGTGGAACAGATTCATAAAGGGAATCGAAGAGTTTGAGAGCCTCTGATCTAGATCACCTCCACCAAAGGACCGATTTCATGTTAAAGGGAACAAAATTGCTTCCCAACGATCACGTAGTTTCCGTGGGAAAAGTGCCAAGATAGGATAATACCGACTTAGAGCAAGTCGGCTCTCCCTATTTATCCACGCACCGAAAGGGGTGACTGTAAAGTTCTATTTACTTACTTATATACAGCTCTAAAGTCCACCACACGTGGTAAGACAAGTACCAATAGCCAAATTGTAATTACAGCTACGTCACAAGCAGAAATGATTCTGCGTGCAGTCTTACAAGTTGTGACATATTCACGCCACTTTAAAGAGACAAAGAAAAAAGAAACACACGCGCTCGACACACTCTTTCAGACTCTCTTCCAGATTATCTTCAACTTATAGTGGCCGCGGTAGCAGCCAGTGGTATGTAGTGTATCGGACCGTGGCTTGCTTTGTCACGGGTTCGACCAGTACCACTAAAAGACCCTTAAGTGTGGGGCAGCGATGCACGTTAAATCCTGTCGAGGGCTGAAAACGTCCTCCCGTTGGTGTGGTGTGTGGTTAGGAGGAGGGGGTGCCAGCTCAGGTGTCGTCCACGTCACTTGACCATGGTTCAAAATTACGTGATTCCGTCGCCAAAAAGCCCTCGTGTGGCTGAGACAGGTGCGACGTTAATATTCAATCAATCAATCAACTCTATAAAGCCTAGTTTCGGACCTTTCAACGCTGCAGCATACAAACGTCGTGTCATTATAATTCAGCCTTCACATCGATCATTCGACATTAAATACACCTCATCGACCTAAGAAATAATTTTATAATTATTGCTAACAAACTGAGATGTTATCTTGAATTCTTCTGCACACTTTTTGTGTGGCTTCCTGAATTCAATTAGATCAGTTTAAAAATTTAAAAATTAGTTATAGAAATTTAGTGAATTGTGAAATGTTTCATAAATGCCCTCTTTCTACTTATATTACCATAATATACGAGGAAGTCATTAAGTAAGTCACAAGATAATAACAAAAATAAATTAACAGGATAATCACTTTGAAAACAATTTTTATTTTTCCACATAAACTCCTACACATGAGTTGATGCATTTATCCCATCGTTTTGTCAGAACCCAACCCCAATTTCAACTGCATAAATATCTTTGTATTGCTGGAGTGTCTCGTGGACTTGCATGTTGATCGTCGTCATCATCTTCAAATTGTTTGCATCAAAATGTTGTTTCTTTGAACCAAACAGATAAGCAAATGCATATTCGATTATTTTATGTGTTCCTTGCTCTGATGACGGACCCAGCGTGCGCGCTCATTTTTGCGGAAACTCTAAGGATCATGCATTATGATCATTAAACCATAAACATCTTATTGCCGTTGCGATGCAGCCGGTGTCATTCTTCGATCAGCACAGGTAATTCTTTCCACCTGCGAAGTTGATTTTTGTCACAATAGAAATTGGACGGCCGCTTCGATCTTTATCAACAATTTTGCACGACCTTGCAACAATTTTTTCACCCAATTTATGGTGTGTGTTATTGTACACTTTTTAGTTTTACGTGATAAACACTTATCTCTATACATAGGTAACATTTCTTAATGAATATTGTTTATGTGATCATTTGCCCTCAAAAAAATTGGACCACAGTATTTGTTCTTCTATCGTATAATTATTCACAGCATCGTCTGTTTTTCTTAACAGCATTGCCCGTGTGAATGAATTTAATATAATAATGCTGTGTATGTGAATTTTTATCTATCACTATTATTTGAAAATATATGTTACTATATATATATATATATATATATATATATATATATATATATATATATATATATATATACACTGGTGTGCAAAAACAGTTACTTCAGTCAGAGTAAAATTAGCATATCAGCTGAACGAAGAGGCAGAGCGGACAGAAAGGCCAATCAGGAGAGCTTCACAAGCGGGCAGTGCTTCTCAAACTTTCAATACTGCCGCCCTTCTTTCAACTACAATTTTTGCCTGCCCCCACCTGTACAAACAATAATGTATTCACTACAATAAAATGTACTTTGATATAGAGATTTTTTCAAAGCTACAATTGATTTTAATTTATAAACCGTACAAATTAATACCGCAAGTATATTAAATTTCGTATATGTAACTTTTAAGCAGTATATATTTTAAGATTTTTTACTTAAAATATATATTACTTACTTATTATTATGTTATTTTTCTTGCTCTAATTTTTAAATTGAAACAGATCATAAAAATGATATATTTAATTAAAGATTTATTTCTTTCTTCAGCATCCATTTCTCAAAGTACAAAATGTCATTAGAAAATAGTCTTAGTCTATGTTGCTCTCTATCATATCCATCACATCTGGCATTATCGGATACGTTTGCGTGAGTCTGGGCAACCTATCTGTCTGCGCAAAACATGTAAAAATGCTTTTCCTGGTACAATTCCAATCAGTTTTGTCGTCTTAATACTTCTATAGCTATTGAATCTATCTTGAATGTACATTTTTAATTTGCACGTTAATTGTAATTCACGGTAATTAAATTATTTCTGACGCAGTAGATTAAAAACAAAATCATACATACATTTTTAAGTCGTAAAGCAAACATTCGATGATAATAAGATCAACAAGTACACAGATGAGCATGGTTCCGAAAATTAAATCAAGGAAATATTCTCAAAAATACACTTAAATTTTGGATTTACCACTACTGAAGTAAATAATGGGAAAAAAAGCCCCAGCTCGTTATGTGTTAAAACTTACAAATCTGAAGAACAACATGTGAAAGTTTTTTTATAACCATGTAAAATCATTTAGCCATACACTAAAAGAATATTAAAAAGTATTTTTTGGATGAGGGACAACTTGTTGCAAGTTACAAAGAGTGGATTAGGATTTGTTTCAAGATACTCAGAAGGGGCTCCTCAACTTCCGAACTGGATGTGAAATCTTCATAGATTTACATCAGTGAAAATTAAAAGCAAATTTTTGTAATAAATCGCAACTCTTTGAATTTTGGGTAGGGTGGATGATGAATTCTCTGTACTGAAAACCAAAGCACTTCATATACTATTACCATTTTCAACATTCCACCTTTGTTAAGCTGGATTTTCTGCGGTGGCTGCTTTGAAAGACAAAATATAGATCTCAGCTAAATATAGAAAAATAACTCAGAGTGTCAATTTCTGATGTTAAACCTTCCTTTGAAAAAATTTGCTCTACAAGACAAACCCATGAAAGTCCCTAATAATTATTAAACTTGTTCTTAGTTTAGGATTAAGAAATTATTTATAAAAATACCTTCTTTAGTACTGATACATTAAACGCATACTGGCTGAAACACGCTCTTCGCACGAGTTCATTTTTTAAAAAAACAAAACGTCTATTCATCCTCCTTTTTAGATATTAAAGAATATGAGTCTCTGAGAACTACAAAAAGAAAAATCAAAAATAATATTATTGTATACAAAATGTAAAATGATTTTTTTTTTAGATAAATATAAAGATTGTAAATAACTGTTTAAAAGAGAACTGTAATTTTAAACCTCACAGAATTAGCATTTAGAATTAATGTTAATTTATGAAAAAGAATATATAGATTCCGATGAAGAATAATTGTGTTACTTTTTAATATTTAAAGCGAGGAGACTTAAAAGGTTTTAACCCGGGAGCAGGCACTTGCCTCTAACGCTAATGGTAGTGCGGGGGGGAATCAGTGACCCCAATCATTTGTTTATAATTATTTTTACTGTATACGATACAAATCGGAATTCCAGTGAATAATTTAAATAAGAGAATGTATACTTACCGGCTTTCAAGGACTATTCAATTTTTCTTCGATGATTTGAGAAAAATCCAATAAAACTGAACTAAAATGATTCATAAGTGCAAGACCTTAATAAAGGATGCAAATAAGAGACACTTTTCACTAATATTACAGAAATGTTATTTGCTGGCAAAGCTGTCATATTTTGTTCAAGTTATTGTAGTTATAAAGCTTTCATGACCAAGTGAGTAAATATTAACATCGCACTGTTCAGCTACACGAGGGCATTTGGAGACGGACCTCGTAATTTTAAACCATGGTCAAATGCCGAGGACGATACTTGAGCTGGCCTCTTTTAACTACCACGCCACTCCAACAAGAGGACGTTTGAACTGGCCTCTTTTAACTACCACACCACTCCAACAAGAAGACGTTTGAGCTCTCGACAGATTTAACGTGCATCTCTCCCCTACATGGCGTGTCTTTAGTAGTACTGGGCTCGAACTCGTGACACCTTTGATGATCAACAAATAACAAGTTGAACTTTTTCTTTCTTGTGTCTTTTTGACAAGGTGAACTGAACCTTGTGGTACACTTATGGCTTCATATTTTAAGTTGATGGAGTTTTTTAATAATAATTTGAAAATTTTCCTTTCGTTTCATGTTCATCGCGTTTCTCAATCATGAATAATATGCATCTTTCAGCAGGTTCTTCTTTTGGTTGATCAGTTGCAACTTCCTTCAATAGAGATCACAGATGCCCCGCTGCAACCGCAGCCTGAATGAAAAGTGAATCATGTCTTCCTTTTCTTTTTCTATAACTAATGTACAGTATTTCAATAATAATTACAGTGATGAATTGTTTATCTTCTTAGAATTTTTCTCAGGGTCTGGGTTTCGTTTTTTTCTCTTAACGAGTAATATTTTATGTTAAAACGTAATAAAAATATCTCTCATTAAACAAAATGTTTTTTTTTATCTTTAATTTGGTTTTGGGATCAAAGATAGCTATTTGATGACGGAAAAAGGCCAGATAATAAAAATAAATTATATCAATGTTGTTATGCATTTTTTTTATTATGGAAGAAAGTATTTTGTTTTACTTCTCTTTCCGGTTATATTTTTTTAAAAAAATCTTTAAATTTTCGATATGCTCGCGCCCCCCAGGGGGGCGCGCCCCACACTTTGAGAAACACTGAAGTAAGGTGATATAGGGTAGCACATGCGCAGATATGCAGGTAGACGTAATGGGGGAGTGTCTGAGTAGTATAAAGCATGTTGTCGGTGTAAGATCAGTATTTCTGGCAAAGAGATTGCACGCCGTTTAGCAGTTAAAATCACACCGAGTTTCTGCCTCAGCGAGAAATGGCGAATAATCAATCTGTTAGACGACATCTGGATGCTTTTACCCGAGGTCGAATCATTGGGAAGTTGGAGGAAGGCCGCAGTGTGACAAGTGTGGCTGCAGAGTTCGGAATTGCTCACAGCATCGTTTCACGACTTTGGAGACAATTTCAAACTAAAGGAAAAGCTATCCGGGGGTTCAGTAGTGGTCGTCCACGAGGAACCACACCCGCAGAAGACCGGTACATTGTCTTACAGGCCAGAAGAAACAGGCGGCAGACAGCGGGAAATCGCTAGACACACGACACAGGCGACTGTACGACCGATATCGCGTTTTACCGTGGCCAGAAGACTGCACGGTGGTGGTCTGTTTGCACGACGCCCTGTACGGTGTGTACCTTTAACGCCTGTCCATCGGAGAAGGCGTTCTTTGTGGTGCCAGGAACACTGGAATTGGAGAGACAATGAATGGGGACGAGTACTCTTTACAGATGAGTGCAGATTCAGTATGAGTAGCGATTCTCATCGCATACTCTTCTGGAGAAGAGCGGGGAAGCCGCAATCATCCCTTGAACATCATTGATAGGGACAGGTATGGAAGGTCGCGGTGTTCTCGTTTGGGGAGGCATCATGCTTGGTAGTCGTACAGACCTTCACATCTTCGACGCAGGTTCAGTCAACGGGACCCATTAATGTAAAGAAATTCTTCTTCCATATGTGCGTCTTTTTAGAGGCGCTATGGGTCTGCAGTTCCTTTTCATGGACGACAATGCACCATATCATCGCACAGTAGCTGCCGAACAGCTCTTGAGAGAGTGAGGATATTGAAGCGTATGGATTGAGCGGCACGATCTTCTGATCTCAATCCCATCGAGCATGTATGGGATTTTCTAGGCAGACGCTTGGCAGCTCGTTTCTTACCACCAGTAACGATTCGGGAGCTTCGATTGGCGCTGCAAGATGAATGGGCAGCAATGCCTCAACAACTCATTGCCACCCTCATTCTGAGCATGGGCAGACGCTGTGAAACCTGCCTAGCAGTCAGGAGAGATCATATCCCCTACTAAAGACCGGATATTTCTTGCTGGACACCCATCACAGGGATTTTTCGGCCTTCAGTCGCATTGCGCTGCATGCTACTTTTTCAATCAAGCTTCTTTTTATCCCTCTGATTTCTCTTTTAGTAAGTGTTGCTTACATTACACACGTCCTTACGTATTGGGGATCTTACGGTATTAAATGTGTTGATTTGGAAAGCTTTTGTACAAAGTTATACTGAAAAAACCGTCTCGTCCTTAATTTTTGCACACAAAGTGTATATATATATATTTACACTGCTGGACAATTGCTAAGGACGGATAACACTATCATCCATAGCAACCACAAAATGAAAGGAATCAAAATGTGGAAAAATTAGAATAAGTGCGGGATATTATTAAGAAGAAGTATGAGTATGCAATTTTTTTTCCACGTCTGTTCATCACGTGATAGCGTTCATAAGAGCTTTAAAGGTTTTGACGCGGGTGCACAGTTGTTGTTTCAAGTCAAAGTTTTACAGTAAAGATTTAATAGACGAACATAAAATTTTTGGCATGTCTTCCCGACATTACATAGATGATTTTATGCGTGGTCGAATTATTGGAAAGATCGAAGAAGGGCGAAACATAACAGATGTTGCCAGGGAGTTCGACATCGCTCACAGCGTTGTTTCACGGCTGTGGAAGCCATTTAAAACTACTGGAATGTGTAGTAGAAGGCAGGGGGAGGTCGTGTTAGAAGTACGATGCGTGCAGAAGACGACAGATATATCGTCCTATCAGCAAAAGGAACAGACGCACCCCAGCTCAGCAGGTGGCAAATCAGTTTCTTCCTGCCTCAGGAAAGCAGATCTCCCGAAAAACTGTTGCAAGACGCTTGAAAGGAGGAGGACTATATGCACGCAGACCTGTTGTGTGTATCCCATTGACCAGACAGCACCGTAGTACCCGTTCTGCAATGGTGTCGTGAGCATCACAATTGGACTGAACAGGACTGGGCATGTGTACTATTCTCAGATGAGGAGTAGGTTCGAGTCTGTCATCGGATTGTAGACGCCAACTGATCTGGCGCGAGAGTGGTACTGCTTATCGTCCAGAAAATATCCAGGAAAAGGACCGATATCCGACATGCAGTATCATGGTGTGGGCCGGCATCATGATCAATCGCCGCACGCGCCTACATGTGGTTGCGAATGGGACTATGACGGGCCAACTATACATTGATGAAGTTCTACTTCCTCATGTTCGTCTTTTTCCGTGGTGCTGTCGGTGATAAAGTTGTTTTTATGGACGACAACGCAACAAGTCATCGAACACTCGCTGTTCAGGATTGTCTAGACAGCGAGGGTATTGAACGTCTCGTATGGCCAGCGCGTTCTCCAGATCTAAACCCCATTGAAAATGTGTGGGATGCTTTGGGGAGGCAAGTTGCTGGTCGAAACTATCCTCCGACAAACAAGAACACTTTCATCCGTGCACTCACAGAGGAATGGGATGAATTGCCTCAACAGCTGCTGGATAATGTTGTGCAAAGTATGGTACGACGTGTGGAATGTTGCATCACACTCCACGGTGGTACATATTCTGTACTGATACCTTTCTTTAAGGTGCCTGCTGACTTTTAGATGCATTGTTCCATTTCTCCGTACGCAGATCAAATGAACATTTTTTTCTTTCAGATGTTTTTCTCAGCTTTTGTACTTTCCAGAACAATAAATATTCTTTATTCTAATGTCTGAACAGTTAGTGGCAACTATATTTTATCCTACTAGGCCTCATATCTTGCGTAATGTTATGCTACACATAGCAATTTGTGATCCGTCCTAGCAATTGTCCAGCAGT
>BMAU01003206.1:0-41295 GCA_019973935.1 Trichonephila clavipes
AACATTTTCTCTTAGCAATTATTAGTTATTGTTATATTTTTGCATTATCTAGTTTAATTACGTAGGAAGTAATTTAAATAATTGTTCTTAGTGTAATTTTTGTTTGTAGTTCAGTATAGTTGTGTTATTTAGTGTTAATGTACTCCAAAACCTATTGATACTGGTGACTTACAGTGTTTATATATTTATTAATATTTTAGGTTATTTTTAGTGTAGTTATATTTAGTTCTTCGTTATTTTTTAGTTTATCGTTTTTATTTTACACAAGAATGGCTCATAGTATAGAACAGCGACCATTAAACTTGAAAAACTTTCAAAGTCGTCATATGTATGCTTACGCTGATACTTTTCCCAAATCACTGGAAAAATAGTGATGCTATTTAGAATGGGCAAAGGTCAAAAGGTGTTAATGACGGATTTGTGAGTAGTATATCGTTCACCGAACCGGACAACGCTTCTAACGAAAATTTATTATTAATTGCAAAAGTCCGTGCGGAGATGAAGCGGAAGTTACGTACCAGCCTTCTGTGGAAATTCGAACAACTTGTCAGGTGAGCTATGAATTATTTTTGTTCCTATTTATATAATCTGTAAAACTGTGTTTTATTAGATAACTGTTTGTCTTGATTTTACTCACTATTTTTTGAAATAAAGAAATTTTTAAATAATATTAAAATTTTTTTATCATTAAATCAAAATAATGTTATGGTTAAAAAGTTAAATCAGTAGCTTCTGTTAACATCTAAAGAAACGTAAATTACTAAATGAATATTTAGTATTTTGTAGTAATATATGTGAAACATTATTTATCATAAATTCATAACTTGATAATTTTTTTAAAACAGCATTGATGTGAATAACATTATTTTCTATTTTAAAGAATATGCATTATCAAGCTTTAATCTTGCACAGTTTATGGTTTGATTGAACACACATTGTATTTCAAAATAATGTATGATTGTATAATTATTGCTTCTTTATCATTTAATTCTAAATTTATTGGAATGCATTAAAGGAAATATTTCTTCTATAGTAACAATTTCACTAAAAACTAATTCAACTTTTTAGCCATTGCATTAAATCTGAAAATTGTTTAGTTTCATGAATGAAAAATTTTCAACAAATAGTGGTGCAGCACAAATACGCAGTAACAGAATAGTTATTTATTTTTGCTAAAATCTAATAAAAACAGATATTATATGATGAAGTTTTTCAGTAAGAAAATTATTGGAATACTGAATTTGAACTACTAATTTTCTTTCACTTGTCAAATGGATAAACTCCTTGATCACGAAAAATAACATTGAATCCAAGTATATTCTAATCTTATACTTTCTGTATGTCATTAGATGGCAGATGCACCTACAGTGATACACAGTCTACATCATATTTTTTAGAATCTTGTAATGTAAAGGAATTTTAAAAAACAATACACACAATATTTCATCATTTTCTCAACTTCTTGGTTTATGGAGTTATCGATTTGGAAAATGAAGTATTCATTTTGTTAATAAACTTTGGCACAAATTCTAAACATATTTGCCAGTTTATTGTTCAGAGGAATGGTATGTAACATGAAACAACTTTATGCATGCTTAAAATTTTTAATTTTACAAATTTGTTTAAAATATAAATGCTCTTTCTTTCTAATTTCAGATAATCACTGCAAAATGCACTTGTCCTGCAGGGAGTGCTCCTGCATATTGTAAACATGTCTTTGCTTTGCTTCATGCAATTGAAGATTACGTCAGAAATGAGTTATTTTATGCATCGACTGAACGGCTACAAACTTGGCACCATCCAAAGCCTTCTAAAACTGTTCCACAAGAAACTAGCAAAATTTTTAAGGTGAATCTTCGAAAGAAGGCTTTTGAATACAAATTTTTGACTACGATGCAATAAATTTTTGCCCTTTTATGGAAGTAATGAGGAATGAAAGTGAAGTGATTTTTGAAAAATCTATCCTTTTTGCCAGCTGCTGCATGCAGTCAAAAGTGTGTGTGGATAATTTGCCTGCATTAGACATTGATGCAACACTTTTTCCATAAAAATTATTATAGGAACATGGATGAAATATTAGCATTAGAAAGAAGGACTATGGGACAAAAATTGCAGTGAATGGCATCTAGAAAGAAAGCTACGCCTTCACTGCAAGCGACACCAAATTAATTATTTCAAGAGTAGCTGATTTAACATTAGCCTCTCAAATTTTTGAAAAAAAAAAGGATGATTCGTTGGATTTTATACTCAGCTGTAAGTACGGGTTGGAACATGAAGATTACATCCGGTATATTGTCCCAACAACGCAATCCACAAAATGTAGTCCGACAAACTGGTCTAGTTATACATCCTTTAGAGCAGTATATTGCTGCCTCTCGGATGGATTAATTAGATCAGGTGAGGACTACATGTTAATGGAGATCAAAAGAAACATTTTTAATCCAAAGGGTCATTCTGTACAAGAATTAATATGTAATAGACCTGATTTTGTTTAATGAATTCCAATGGTATCATTGCCTTGAAAAAAACTCACAAATATTATTATCAAATTCAATGCCAATTAGCTGTCAGTAATTTAACAAGTTGTCTGTTTGTAGTTCTGTTAAATAAAAACTTTAATTCAATAGAAAATTATTATACTGAAATTATACAATTTGATGCTAGATTGTGGGAGGAATGCTTAGAAAAATTAAGGAACTTTTTCTTTGATTTTTACCTTCCACAAATTATTAATTTAAAAAGTCATTTTTCAAGTAAAATATTTTTCAGGGGGGATGATATCATTGAAAAGTAAAATTTTGAAAAGTTTTTATTTGAAAAGTAAATTTTCTTTGGTTAGCGGTAAATAATTTGTTTTTCATTATTTGACGATTATTTTTACATCAACATTGTTTAAAAATTAATTCCGTATTGCTTTTGCAGAATAATGATTTTTTTTTTTTTTTGTAAAATAAAATGTAATGTGTCTTTTTCAGTATCAAAGAATAGTTGGAGGAATTCTTTATGGTAGGTATTCTTTATAATAGTTGATTTAAATAAATAAAAAAAGAATACATTTGAATTTTTACAAATGGGTAACTGTAAAAATAACCTGGTTATATGCATAAATTTAAAGTCTCAATAGTAATAATATTGAAATTTAAAGTAAAAATTTCTTAACTGAAAAACTTGTATCTTATTTGCTATCACTTCCCCATTAAAATTGTTGACATAATAAAGTTCAGTCATGTTTAATTCTAAATATTGCAAGTGATTTACAAACAAAAACTTCAATATATTTTTCAGAAGTTGATTTTTTGTTCTCTATCCCAAAGATACCCCTTTGTAGAGATCCAACTGTATTCACTTCTCTATGGCTGCTACCTTGACGTGGTAGAGAAGCTTAAGTATCATTTGAAATTTCAAAAATGGTATAACAAAAAAGCAGTCTTAAACTAAATTATTCATAATAAAATTTCAGTTTATGAAAACTAATTTAAATACACAATCTGTAATTTAATGTATTGGTCTTTATTTCTAGAAAGAAAATATTCTTTTTAAAAACTTGGATGAACTTATAATTTCAGTATTTTATGTATGGTTTTCTAAAGAAGGAACTTTAAATAAAAATTCTATAGTTATTCAGTAACCAGGAAAAGATGTCTAGAGTTTGCCATGAATTACAAAAATAAGCCCATGGATTTTTGAAAAAGGTTATTTTTCTGATGAGAGCAAGTCTGAGATTTTTACACCTCCAAGTATTCGAAAAAAATAAAACAGCTCTTGAACCCAAAAAATGTAGTTCCCACTTTAAAACACGGTGGTGGAAATGTTATGGTGTGGAGATGTGTAGCCAATAATGGAGCGAGTAACTTAGCATTTATTGACAACAAAATGAATGTTTTAGCTGTACACAAAGTATTGAAATTCCATTACATTGTTGCATATGTTTTGTTAATGTTTACTAAGCAAGTGTACAAATAATCTTTTGAGTATAATTTTTTTTTTTTAAAAATTCCCTTCTTTGAAATAAATGCTTAATTTATTTTTTATTGTGAAGGAATATTATTTTTTAAAACAATTTAAATGTATCTCAATAACTTTGTTATATTACTTAATTTATTTTTGAAAAACATACGAAATTTTAAGTATACAAATACACATTTTGCCAATTGTATAACAAATTTGAATCCTCTTTTACGTAGATTGTACTTATTATTCATTATATTGATTTAAAATGTACATTTTTTTGGTTATATACCACTAAATTGACTTTTAATACATATATTTTATGATTTAAACTTTTCAACAAAATAAATGATGTGATCACAATCAAGCCTCTTTATTTTTTATCATAGTTACCTAAAATGAAAATCTTGCACTGGGAAATAGTATATTTCATATACTGTAAAATCCGGCATATAACGCGCACCTATACTTTCAATCTGAATTTTTTAATTTTTAGGTGAATTCGCCGTATAACGAAGAAATCTGAAATATTAATATACATTGCTTTTATTTTTTTGAGTCATTTATTCGAGGTATTACCCAAGACTTATGAAAAAACTACTATATTCTAGCACTAAACTCTTTTAGTTCATAAGGAGTAGATTCTTTTAAGTAAACGGTGTTTAGATACATGTAGAAGTAATTTTTTTTATGCTCATCTCTTTTGTTATTTTTAAGCTATTGTTTTTATGCCTGGGGTATAACCCACACCATTAACTTTTGATTTCATTTTTTGTGTTCAAGTGCACGTTATATGCTGAATTTTACGGTACTATTGACTTTGAGACCAGAGTGTATAAAATAACCAAGTAGGTAAACGATTAAAAATTCTTCTGCGATAGAAATGAAGTTTCTTTTAGTAGAACTAAATTGTATATTTTACAAGATTAACCCATGCTATATGAACACAGAAAATTCTTCATACAGTTTTACTTCATTACACATCATTTATTGACATTTAATTATAACATTACGTGAATACACTATACGCATTAAAATCATTTTACATGAAGATATTGATGAAAATATCTTAAATGTATTTTAATATTCAATGGAAAAAGGCATAAGTGGCATTTCTTTCATTTCTACCATTCCAAAATTAGAATTTAAAGAAAATGATACAAGGATCAAGGACATAGAATGCTTTTATCAAAACCACTCAGTCAGTACAAAATGTATATACAGTGAAAAACTATATTTAACACACAACTGGGAACTTAAAAATTTTTCATGTTTAAGAATACAAAAAAAAAAAAATTCAACAAAATTAAGTTAATTTGCATTAATCCTAATATACAAATGAAATAATTGAATACGTATTCCAGCCCCACCATTCAAAAAATAATTTAAAGAAAATGATATTTAGGTCACAAGTAACCAGAAACTACATCAGAGTGCTAGTGTAATATCAACTTTCATCAAAACACTCAGAACCATTAATAAATAGATAGAATTTCAAACATACAAAAACAAATTGTATTACATTATTCATTTTAAGCGATAAATTTGCATTAATTCTAATATACAAATGAAATAATTGAATATGTATTCCAGCCCCACCATTCCAAAAATAACAATTTAAAGAAAATGATATTTAGATCACAAGTAACCAGAAACTACGTCAGAGTGCTAGTGTAATATCAACTTTCCTCAAAAACACTCGGAACCATTAATAAATAGATAGAATTTCAAACATACAAAAACACAAATTGTACTACATTATTCATTTTAAGCAATAAATTTGCATTAATTCTAATATACAAATGAAATAATTGAATATGTATCCCAGCCCCACCATTCCAAAATAACAATTTAAAAAAGAAAATTATGTTTAGATCACAAGTTATGAAAACAGAATACTAAAAATAAAATTTATATGAAAATTTTTTAAAAAAAATTAAATTATTTATTAAATTAAATTATTGAAACCTTTAACTTGCATCAAAGGTTTGTGAAATTACACAACATGCATGCGATAAAGAAAACTTTGTTAGCATTATGGAAACTATGATATGGTAAAACCCTTGAAAGTATTTAAAAATCTTTATTTTTGATATCGCCCTTTCCACTGTAACTCGCTTGTTCGACAACTGCGGTTACTGACGATTTCAGATATGTCAAACTGGATTTTGTCTTCTAGGAATATTGGGCGATATAGCTTGCATCCAATTTTCTCCAATTCATTGGCAATCAAAAACCCTTATCAGCCATTACAACATCATTTGGCTCTAAAACGATCCATCAGTTTACTTCTTATAAAAACCCTCTTTATCAGATATACTACCTGTGAATAATTCTGATATAAAAGCTTATAGCTCCGTTAGAGTAATGCCAATCATACCTTTAAAGGTATTAGCATTTTTGTAACGACTGAAATTCATTTGTTACCCATTGACTACTGGGTTTCTGAACCTCAATCTCGGTGCAATCTACAATTATTCGTACATTTTTTTACAATACATTCGGAATGGTGGTGGCATGTACCGAATCACCTGATCCTTGGATGGGAAGACATCCTGCAATTTTAATTTCTCATACAGAACATCCGTGACGAAATTGAAATCACGCGAAACAGTAGAATCTGAAATTACAAATAAAATTGCTAAAAATTCATTTGAAATTCCAGTTCTCAGTTTTACCAAAAACAGAAAATACCTATCAATGGGTCTTCTTTTTGTACTCATTGATAAATCATCCTCAATCTGAGGAATCTGTAAATACAGTAAAATTCTTTTATGGTAAAACTTTGTTACGCATTTCATTTGAGTATCATCACGGATGTTCTCAGGGATAAAATTAATTTCTTTTGTTGATATTAATTTTTCAATAGCTATGTCCTTTGAGATAGCATATCTATCACTTCACCAAAAGTATCTGTTTGGGTACCAGCACTGGTAGTACTGGGCTCCATTTCCCTAGGATTAAAGAACATATTGAAATTTGTATCTATTCATAAACATTTTTTAAAAAAAAAAGTTAATACTATTATAAATTTGATATTTTTCAGAAAAACCTTACAATACATGCCTTTTTAGTACATAAAAGTACATATAGCTTGAGGCAAAAAAATTAAACTAAATTTAAATTAAACTAATTCCACTTTTTTAACAAGAAAAACATATTAGTAAAAATTTTTACATTTCTGACTGGACTTCTTCTGTTTGTACTGTTTCTGTCAAAGATGGTTCAAATCTATTTTTTCATAAAAAAACCACGTTTACATTAGTATAATATTTTTAATAACAATTTATATAATATTTATGTATGTACTTCATTGAAAAATATATATATGTCTATGTTATTTCTTCCTATATATCAGATTCTATTTCTCTAGTGAATGCTTCACACAAATGTTTTTTTCAATAAGTATGTAAAATCATGTAGTAATAAATTTTATGCATATATATATACTTTTTACATATATTGAATATCATATTCTTGTGTTCTAATTTTAGATAATTAAATACAGAATTATCTTTGTTGTTTTACTGACAAGATATGTAAAACAAGTAAAATTTAGGTTACATAAATATATATTTTACCTGTTTATAAATGACCTCTATATAATTTAATTTAATATAAACCAAAGTTTGCTTTACAGTTTTAAGTTAACTAACATATTTTAGTTTTTGCATGTACATTCTCTGTATAATTAAACTAAAAATATGCTTTTAAGTACTTACATTACTGAAGTGGATGGCTTACATCTGTCCAAAATCCTTCGAGATGAGGCTTTCTTTTTAAAAACGAAGATAGTTGGGATAGAGCGTTTTAACTGCCGACGATTAGTAAATGGTTGATACTCAAAGCATGTCTCTTCGAAGTGATCAGAACATATCAGAGAATGAGCAGATGGCTTGAAATTTTCACGCCTGATCATTTTCAACCATGCTTTCAGAAGACCAGGATTTTTCACCGGGAACTTAAAGAATGACTTGCTTTTGCATTCTTCCTTCTTCCTATAATTCGTGCAGCCATATGCAGCGCAATGAGACATTTTAATAAGAATATTTTAAATGTAAAATTGAATTTCAAGAACGAGCAACGGAGTGTTAAGCTGAGCAGTGCGCTGCTAATATTCACTCACCCGTAAAAATGCTGACAAAGATTTTCAAAAGCAATTCCTTGATAATCCTTTCGGTCACTGGTGTTCGATTTGTGATAGATAATGTTTTAGAGATGATTTTAAAACGCCTGTTGCTGAGCAGAAAAAAATTTTACTGCAAATTAATTTAGAAAACATTAAAGAATGTTACAATTGCCAACTTAGTTTAAGAAGGAAAAGTTTACCAAATTTATCAAAATATAATAGTTTTATATACCTAGAAATTCCATCATATCTTTCTACTTTGGATCCAGTATCATAAAGGCTCAATTCGGCACGAATACCTTTCATGAAAATTAGGTGATTGAGACATGCACACTATCAGTTTTCAATATTAGAGCAAATAATCAATGTTCCAACGTCACCAAAGAAGTTTCACTTCTATAGCGTGGCGTTTTTTACGCACCATTTTTTTAAATCCAAACGAAATTTAGAATTTTTTTATTCGACTCGCAAATTCAGTTACATACAAGCAAACGATAAAATTCAAAACAATTTCAGTATTGAATTACAAATCTGAGCAAACGATAAATAAAGGAATAAATCACGAGGTTTTTTCAATAATCATTTATCGGTGTTTACCAAATACAAACGTGAGGATTTGAGATGTCAATGGAATTTAACCTGTATTTGAATTAAACCGTTTTGGAAAGTCAAACTTTTGAGTAGGTTACCCTCCCTAGTTCGTTACTCTACTAGCCACAACCTAATAAAAATACCATGAAATTGAAAATATTTTTATGTATTAATATTATAAATAAAAAAATCTTGGGAGAATGCCATACAGAGTTTAATTAATTAAATTTTATTTAAAATAATCAATTTTCCATCCGATTTAGGCTGTTAAAATCCATACACCTGACAATCTGAAGAATTGTAATAACCTCTGTTAAAAACTAATCAGCCAGTATATTAATTTTATGAATTTTTCATTAAATCTAGATATGATTTTAGGAAATTTTCAAATTAAATTAAATTAAGGTACTTATATATAGTATCATTCAACAATTTTGCAAAGGCAAACGACCTCGCAAAATTATATCACATCACGATTACTGTCAGGATTTCCTCATAAGCGCGAAAACAGTTCCTCAAGCGTTCTTCTTTCATCGACAAATAAATTCACCAAGATTTAGAATTTAATACTGTATTAATTAAAATTACGCAGACTTGTGAAGTACACGAAAAATAAAAACAACTCATTAACACCTACAGTGTCTAGATGGCTAAAACGCCGTAATTGCTTTCAAAACCGTGACAAATCTTACCGCGTCCTCTTTTTGTGGTCACTACTACAAAAACTCGTACATATACGAGGTCGTTGTACAGTTCCAATATGTTTCTTATTTTTTCATTTTGCTAAAACTCAGAGTCTTTCGGGTACTCTAACATATCAATCCGTATTTTTGAAAATTTTCCACAGGTTGTGTTCCGTATGAAAAATAGTTAAAATTTTTTTTATCATTTTTACAACAATGTAACAGAAGAATACAGAAGAGTTTACAAATCATAAGCAAAGTAACTATTTAAACTTGCACTAACATGATTTTTGGGTCTGAACACGTTGGAAAACGGTTAACCCAGTATTTTTCAAACTGTGGGGCACGCCCTCTCTGATAACCCTACGAGGGTGGCAGGAGCATATCGAAAATAAAAGGTTAACAAAAATTAACTTATTGGAATGAAGTAAAATAAAATACTTTCTGACATAATAAAAAAATACAGATTTACATTAATATTATTTATATATATCATCTGGTGAAAAAATGTCATCAAAAATAAAAGATTTTACTTTAAACGTTCATTAGCTATCTTTGGTCCTATAACTAAACAAAAAAAAATATTTTGTTTCCTTTGCTGTAAACTTACGATGAGATATTTTTTTTATAATACGTTTCTTTTAACCTAAAATATTACTTTTGCTGACCTACGAACTTACTGGTATGGTTATCTGTGTCCCTTTTTTTAGGGAAGTTGTAAATTTTTTTATGTAATTCCGTTGCGCTTTTTTCAATGTGAAAGAGTTTTATGATACAAGGATAAGCATATTTAGCACTTAGAAGGATTATTTGTCCAAGATTTATTTTTATGAGTAATCTGAAACATATAATGCATAATGAAAAGCGTTTTATACAATTTTTTTAGAACTAATATCCATATTTTTATACTGAATACACTTTTAACACGGAAGTGAGATGCGCATAGTCATCCCAGTATCACGAAGTTGTTAATTCTGGGAAAACTGTTCATTTCTTACCAATGACCCTGACAGAGAATTCTCAAATATGACAGTCTTAATGGGAACTAAAATGAATTGACCACACAACTCCTTCTTTTTTGGGAGTGGCAAACGTTTTTTTGGAATCTTAAGGTACTCGTTTTGACCGAGTTCCCAGCGCGACCACTTCTGCTCAAAAATATTTGCTTTAATATGCTGCATTTTCCCCTATGAATAACTGAGTGGTTTAATTGTGCTTTGTATGACAGATTGTGGTTTATAAATGTAAATGAGTAGAATATAAAAAAAGAAATGGCCATCTGTGATCTATCTGAAAGGAAATTGAAACTGATCAAACAACGGGAAACACTTGCTGAAAGGCATATTAATCTGATAGCGAAAGTAACTTTAGGAAAAACAATGAACATGAAACAAAAGAAAATTCTCAACAGCTACATTAAGAACTCCATCAAGAAAAATATGAAGCTATAACTGTACCACAAGATGCACTTCGCCCTGTCAAAAAGACACAAGCAAGAAAAAGTCCAACAGGATATATGCTACTCATCAAACGACATTAAAATCACAATAAATTGAACAAAAAATGTGACAGTTTTACTTGCAAATAACATTCCTGTAATGTTAGCAAAATACGTCTGTGATTTGTGTCCGTTACTAAGGTCACGCACATTTGGAACAATTTAGTTCAGTTTTATTGGATTTTTTTCTCAAATAATGAAAGAAAAATTGAAAAATCCTTGAAATAGGTAAGTATATTTCCTCTTAGTTTAATTATTCACTAAAATTGGGCTTTTTATTGTGTGCATTAAAAATAATTATAAAAAAAATTGGGATGAGTCACTCCGCGCGACCATTAACGTTAGTATCTAGTGCATACCTGATCCCGGGCTAAAACATTTTGAAGGTTTCTCGCTTTAAATATTTAAAAAAACACAATTGATATCCTCAATGGAATTTTAAATTTTTTTTATTATTTAACATTAATTCTGAACGCTAATTCTGTGAGACTTAACATTACAGTACGTTCAAAACTATTTATATAATCATTCATTTCAAAAAATCATTTTACATTTTTGTATACATTGTCATGCACTTGGTTTTGCTCTCCTTATAATTAAGCTATTATATCAAGAATAATGTATTATTACTTTTTTAAAAATAAACTCGTGTGAAGAGTTGGTACTTCAGCCAGTATAGGAATAAGTTTAATAATTATTAGTGACTTCCATGGGCTTATCTTGCAGAGCAAAGATTTTCAAAGGAAAACTAAATTTAGAAATTGACACTCTGAGTTACTTTTCGATATTTATCTGAAGTCAATATTTTGTTTTAAAAACAGCCATCGCAGAAAATCCGGATTCACAAAGGTATGATGTTAAAAATGGTAATAGTATACGAAATGATTTTGTTTTCAGTGAAGAAAATTCACCATCCACCTTTATCCAGAATTCAAAGAATGATTTATTACAAAATTGCCCTTTAATTTCGTCACTGGATGTGGAATCTATGAAGATCTCTTTTTCGGCAGTTGAGAGCCCTTCTGAAGTATTTCGAAATGGATCTCTAAAACATTCGTAACTTGATAACAATTTGCCCTCGTCTGTGTACTTGATGCTTTATTATCGTCGCATGCTCATCGCAATTTAAAAATATATCTATGATTTTGTTTTAATTCACTGCCGCAAATACTTAATACCGTGAATTACAACTAACGCGTGAATTATAAAATGTACATTCAAGATAGATTCGGTAGCTAATCGAATCGACTAAGACTAACTGGAATTGTACGAGATACAGCATTTCCACATGTTTTACCCAGACTCACGTGAACATTCGCGAGAATGCCAGATGTAATGGATATGATAAAGATCAACATACTTAAATATCGTATTTCTTCATCATAACTATAATAATGCGCCATGGCATAAGAAAGATTTAGGGCATGCCCATGCATTTGGAACTGTAACGGCAATTTACGCACAGGGTATGACATACCTGATGTGGCGATATCCCAAAATATATATTTAGAATTCGCCTACAAGCTCAGGTCCCACAACAGATAAGACCTTAAAGTCAGCTACACAAGCAACTGTCCATTTTTCAAAAAACATTTAAAAGGAGCGTTGAAAAATGTTAGGAGGTGGGTATGACATACCCAGCGCGAGAAGGGCCGGGTTAAGAACACACACACACTTGTGAAGTACACGAAACACGCAATAACAGCTACAGTATTTAAATGGCTTTCAAAAACGTGGCAAATCTTACCGCGTCTTCGTTAGGTGGCCACAACACAACATATACTCTTACATACACGATGTGGTCGTACAGTTCCAATATGTTTCTTATTTCGTCGAATTGTTAAAACTCTTTGTCCTTTGGGTGCTAACATATTAATCCATATTTTCAAAAATTCTTCACTGAGTTCAGTTCTGAAAGTAATCGTAAAATTTTTTTAACATCTTTAGAACAATATAAGAGAAGAATGCAGAACAGTTTACAAATCATAATCAAAGTAACTATTTAAGCATGCACTAACAACAATTTTTGGCTTTCAACATATTCAAAAACGGCTAACCACTTTTCGTTGCAAATTGACATTCGTGACGACATTTTTAAGTTGGTCGGAACTTGGCGATGGTATAATTCGTAAATATCTTAGTTAAAGACATAGTTTTGTAAACAAATATTAAAAAATTTCCAAAAAAATTAGAAGACTTAATGCGTAAAAAAACTGATTTATTGTAAACTTAAGGTATAGATTTTCAAATTTTTTACCATTTATATATATATATATATATATCTTAAAGGACGTGTATAAATGTTTTGCCAAAAATATCCAATATAATGTGAGTTATAGCGCTCTGAGCACACCCGCCTCGAAAAAAAAGATGCTCACTTCCTCCACGATTCCGGCTGATAGGCTAATCTAAAAAAATAACTAATGGCGTTTTAATATATAAGCTTAAATTATCAGAATGGACTATACTGAATTAAAAATATCAAGAATTGGATTGTTAGTGGATCTCTGAAGAAACCGTTTCGAATTTCACGGTAGTTTGTTATGTTTTTGTTATAAGAAATAGAAACATTTTGAATTTTGGAATGCTCATAATTCGTTTGGTGCGTATATATGTTCTGAGTCTACCCTATAAATTTGAAGACATTCGGTCAAACCGTTCTTGAGAAGCCAGTTTAGACAAAAACGCGTTTAAAAAAAGTTTCATGTCCGATTAAAACTATAAAAATCTTAGTTTAGCGTTCCGAACAGCTGATTTTCTAACTCCTGCTTAATTATAACGACTAAGAATTTTAAAAAAGCACTTTACCACCGTACTTAAGACATGTTACGAAAACAATTTATATAAAAAAATTTTTGGGGGGGATTTCTGAAACGTATTATATGGGTGAGCCCCCTTAACAATAAGCAATTAGAATTAACGAGGCGACTATCTTTCAAGCTGTGTAAATAATTTATGATACTCCTTGAGGTACACTTCGTACTATAATCATCTGATTTAAAATTTCACCAAAACACTGAGCATTTATATATACAAAATAAGACTTATTTAACTTTTTAAAAAACAAAAACTAATTTTAAAGTTTTGTATTTCTTCGTTTACATTTTTCTTAATTTGAGCCCAAAAACGCAGGATTCTCAAAACGTTTGAACTTATAATATAGAAAATCACATTCCATGTACAGTAAAAATTACAATTTAACAATACATAATAATACAAAAGATATTTTCAATAAAGTGCACTTGTATCATAGTTACATCACATTCACTTAAAATTTTAATATTAAATGTTCTATATATTGATCTTTTTATTACATTCCTCTAAATACTGCATGTATGGATGCAGCGAAATATCATTATCTTAAAAAGTGAAAAAAATGCAAAATTTGAAACATTTTACCGTGCCCAGTTACCTTAATTATATTTATCACCTTATCACTCATTTTTATCACCCATTTACTACCTGTACGGATATTTTGTTAACGATATTATTCCATTTGAATTAGTATTTGCAGAAAATAAAGTCTAAATTGCAGTACTGACAATTTAAGAAAAATAAAACTACTCTAACAATAATAATAAGATAAAACCTTTTGAAAACTATATAGATACATTTAAACTGAAGTGAAACTTTATCTAGACCTTAAAATAAAAACATCAACCAAAAAATCTCCACCACCACTACAAAATACGGTTTTTTTTTTCATTTTCAAACGAACTGAGATATGAAGAAATATCTTAATTGAAAAAATTTTTCTTTAGTAAACATATAACTTATATGTAACAATTTACGCATACCACATAAGTTAAACGTATAATTACCAATTTTTCAAAGATTGCCTCCGTATAAGAATTAAAATTCACTAAATTTCATATATATATATATATATATATTATTTAATCTCTACAAGGAATAAGTTCTTACATTAAATGTGAAATACTATACACATTTTAATAAATAAAAAAGCAAAAAATTATTTGTCTAAATGAAAAAATAATAATAATACATATATCAAAAAGCTTTGCCTTTACGATCAACATTTATTTGAATCATTTTTCCTATTAAATCAAATTTAGGTACAGTTAAGCATTCGAAAATGAATCACAAAAATACAGAAGAATCATGCAAGATAGTAAACTGGCCATTTTACAGTGCACTTAAAACTAGATAAGATAAACAAATCCACAAAAAAATTTTAATTGAACTATGCAAAATTCAAATGTGTACGAATGATTTTTAGTCATATCTTAAAAATATGGAATACGTATCATATAGGGTTTAAAAAAACACAATGTAAAAAAATGTCACTTTTCATAATGCAGATCCAAAACAAACATAACTACAATACATAATCTAAAGCTCTCTAACATAAAAAAAAATCAGAAATATAAGTGCATTTTTACAGCATTAAGACGCAAGTGCGTTTCTGAAATGTAATCTTAAGTGAAGCCCTTGTCGCAAATTTCTCAGACATAGAATTCTTCGTCGGTATGAATACGTAAATGCCTTTTTAAGTTATCTCTTTAAGAGAAAGTCTTGAAAATATCACACACATTAGGTTTTTATTCAGTATTAATACGCAAATGACTTTTTAAGTTACTTCTTCGTGAAAAAGCCTTCTTGCAAATATCACACACATAAGGCTTTTCTTCAGTATGAATCCGCAAATGTGAATTTTGAGACATCCATTTTGAGTGAAAGTCTTTTGGCAAATGTCACAAGCATAAGGCTTTTCTTTAGTATGAATAAGCAAATGTCTTTTCAAATTACCAAGTTGAGTGAAAGCCTTGCTACAAAATTCACAAATATAAGGCTTTTTATTGTTATGAATACGTAAATGAATTTTTAGACCTTCATTGTGATAGAAAGCCTACTTGAAAATTTTACAAGTAAAAGGCTTTTTTTCATTATGAGAAAGCAAATGAATTCTTAAGCTACTTCTTACAGAGAACGCCTTTTCGCAAATTTCACAAACATAAGGTTTTTCTTTGGTGTGAATGCGCAAATGGTTTTTCAAATGAACACGTTGAGAGTGAGCCTTGTTGCAAATTTCACAAACATAAGGCTTTTCTTCAGTATGAATACGTAAATGCGTTTTTAAGTTACTTCTTACAGAGAAAGTATTCTCGCAAATTTCCCAAGAATAAGGTTTTTCCTCAGTGTGAATACGCAAATGGACTTTTCGATGTCCATTCTGAGGGAAACATTTGTCGCAAAAATCACAATTGTAAGGTCTTTCGTTGGCATGAATACGCAAATGTCTCTTTAATTTGCTCCTTTCAATTTTATCATTATGGAACTTTAGTTTACTATTATTTAATTCATCTTTTTTCACTCTGTCTCTCTCAGCAAAAGTATTATCACATTTTTTAAAGGGCTGCTTCTGTTTAATATGAAGACATGGTTGATTATATGAAATCGTATTTCCTTTGTTTTCTTCCCTACAAATATAACACTCACCCGTTTCATCCATTTTAAAAATAGTTTTAAATTGTCTGGCGTAAAATTACACGCGTAGCTAAATTTATGTGTTTCTCTATTGATATACTAAGGAAGAAATTGAACTCACTTCTTTATTTAAAACGTTGTGTATTTTATAGTTTTTGGAGGTGTTCCTTCATTTTTAAATGGCTTGCAGATAGCTATGGAAACATCTCGATGGAGATGGGTAAAATTTTAAAAAAATTATTTAGAAATATTTCAGAAAAAAAATGCAACGCCACATCATCTAAAAAGTAAAAGTCCATTGATTAGCTATAAAATCATAGAAGTGAAATGTAAACCTATTAAAAGTAAAAAATGCCCACGAGGACACTTCAAAGGAAAATTTATTCATATTATATGTGCGATTTACTTCAAAAACATAGAACTATAATAAAATGTCCCATTATTCTATGATTTTAGCTGTAAAATTAGGGACTTTTAAATTTTATTTGTATTTAAATTGTTTTGTTTGTGTGATATTTATGCCATATTAGTGGCTCTGTTTTAAAAACAAATTTTGAAACTAATTGTATTAAACTTTCCCTATATTAAACTTTTTGTATTAACAAAATGTTAGATTGAAAACCTGAACAGTTTTTCCATGAATAAAATTTTTGAGTTCATTTTGATTAAAAATATTTTAAGAATTTTTCGAATAACCTTTCATTTAAGGGTTTTCAAACCTTACGGGGTCAGGCACAGGAACTTTTGAAAAAATATCGATTTTCACTTTTTTAGATCATCTAAGAGTTGGAATATTTCTTTTTAATTAATGATATATGATATGAGGAAATACGATAAAAAGTATTTTTATTTATTCTTTAAAAGAAAGCTACTCCTTGACTCGAATCAAATGAGCTCTGCTAGGAGCACTTGTGTTTCCACTTGCATAAGTTTCTGATAAGCGAAATTTCATATGATGTTCAAGAGGAAAAGTTTAACTGAATTAAACATATCGAAAAGTGTATGAGTACACGTCTTTTCGATCTTAAATGTGAATCAGGGAGAATAAAGTTAAATGATTGGAAAAGCCTAAGTGGAAGTAACCAACTCACCGACATTTTACCATAGAAAATTCTAAGATATTATAGTATGACTATTAGAAATAATATCTATGATCTACATAGCATGGAAACTTATGATTGGGCTTTTTATTTTCATCTTCTGGCTTCAAACGAGAGCCCTTAACACGGACTGTGTCCCGCGGGTATAAATGCCTGGTTCAGGAGTCAAAGGACAAAAGCTGAATTTAACGAAATGCAGTAGTATCATAAACACGTAAACACTTGCCAAGTACGATGATGAATGAGTGAGTTAGTATTAACGTCGCACTGTTCAGCTACACGTGGGCTTTTGGCGACGGACCACGTAATTTTGAATCATGGTCAGATCTTCCGTGGACGACAATTGAGCTGAAACCCCTGAAATATTAGGGATAAATACCAGCACCACACCAACGGGAGGACGTTTCAGCTCTGACAGATTTAACATGCATCGCTGCAAAACACGGCGGGTCTTTAGTGGTACCAAATCGAACTCATTTTGACATGCCCGCCATGGTTAAAAATAATAACCAAAGGGCTACCGAAGAGTCTTTTGTACGATGATAGATTGAATCAAGACAATTTTTAGAGATCTAGGTGAGCCTATACTTTATTAAGAACATCTTTACATGGAAAGACTCTGTTTTCCAAAATCAGTTAGTTAATAACACTATATGGTCAGACACTTCATAGATTCTCACAATTGTGGGAGCAGAAAATTTTAAAATTTTATGGGGATAAATATATTGAAAAGTTTCAATATCAGTCATGTAGCAAAATTAATGATCTTAAAACATTCTGACATTGAACCGAGTCATAACTGAATGCCATGCTCAAACAAGTAGATACAGGTAGGATTAGAGTAGCCCAAAGAAATCAGCTTAAAATCCATCGAAAAAGGCAAAATTGTTAAAAAAAATGAAAAAATAAATAAAAATTAGAAGAGTATTATGTCTGAGTGAGTGAATATTAACGTCGCACTGTTCAGCTACACGAGGGCTTTTGGCGACGGACCACGTAATTTTGAACCATGGGCAAGTGACGTGGACGATACCTGAGCTGGCACCACCCTCTCCTTACTACGACACCACAGCAACGGAAGGACGTTTTAGCTCTCTATCCAAAATGTTTCCATCGACACTTATTTATATTTCAGACTATCCTCTTCTTGGACATTATTATGCCTTCAGTGTAAATTTAATTTAAACTATGATACTTTTTATTCCGCTTGTTTTTGTTCTAAAAGCATCTCTTAAATTACCATTTCATGGACACGGTAACTTAGTGGTACTGGTCACAAATTCATTTCTGGCGTGTCATGTGTTCGATTCTTAATGTCTCTGAAGACCCGCCATGCAGATAAGCTGGTGCATTCCAAACCTTTCCAGGATTAAAATTAACATGGCTTAGAAGTTCGAAGAGGGGTTGCTAGCTCAGATGTCTTCCTTTACACTTGACCAAGGCTCAAAATCTTGCGATCCGTTGCACCCAAATTCCTCGTGTTGCTTTACAGTTCGACATTATTAAGACAGCTACGCTTAAATATGCATTTCTTATTAATTTCGATGTGTGACTTACTTGACTGAAATAAAGGAGCAGTGAGTACACTACTATTGAAAAAAGACAAATATATGTTTACTTTACAAATGCCTTTTCGTTCAAAGGTCACGTGATAAATTATGTTTCAGTTTTATTGTCGATTTCAAAAAATAGTAAGCAACGATACATTTGAATTTGTATATTTCTTTCAGATGTGTTTTATATCGATGTACTAGCATAAATAGGTTACGGAAGTATGTAAAGTAGGATCCTTACTCAATATTCTCCTCGTCACCTGGCAGTAGCTCAAATTACGAGGTCAATCACCAATGACTTTCACGTATATTTGAAATGCATTAATACACTTTCATCAGACAATTAAACAAATAGCTCATTTTTTTTAAAGAAGTAACATAGCAATATTAAATGATTATATTCCATACAAAATGCTTAGAATGAACAGGTCCAGTGCAATTTCTCTGTTTTTCTTGGAATTCACTGTTCTTTATTTTTAAATACCCAATTGTTACGTACATGCTATTGTAACCATATGGGCGACATTGAAAAAATCGAACAAACTCTCAAAACGGAATAGGCTGACGGGAATATAAATGCACAGTCTGCAAATAGTATATATAAACAAGTAATTGAAAATGAATAATAATCAATAAAAGAAAAAATAATAAAAATAAATTTTATTATTTTATTTTTTTTTATTTTATTACTGTAAAATAAAATTAATTTTATTGTTATTTACTTATGAATAATTATCCTAATAATTATATTAATATTTTTACATTTATTTTTAAAGAAAATTCAGTAAATCCCATATTTTTATTATTATAGTTGAGCTCGCCATTTCAAAAATCGCTTAAGAACGGCCGCAAGCAGTTTAATATGAAACGCGATGCTCGTGGTTGCTGATTCAAGATTTATAAAACGTATGAACTTGCATATTTGGTGAGTTATCTTGGAAAGTTTTCATGGGAGTAATAATACACAAGCACACACATTTGTTACTCCCTCTGAATACTAGTTGTAAAAGTGGCAAACATTGATGAGCTGAAAATATTTTCTTGATAGAAGTAATATTAGGTATTTTAAGGGACTATTTTCTATACAGGAGGTTCCGAATGAAAAGGCCAGAGCAATTCATCGGTTCCTTTGAAATTCCATTACTTTTTAATTCTTAGAATACAATTGTTGTAAAAGTTTCAAAGGTTTAGCTTCGGTTTTAAATTGATTTAATATTAACGTCGCAATGTACAACAAGGGCTTTTGGTGACGGACCAGTTGAACCAAAGTGTTTGGACGACACCGGTTTTCGACAGATTTAATCAGTAACGGCGGGTCTAGTGTCGTATGGTCAAGCCACGGTCGTTAATACCACTCGGCTACCGCGGTCGGTTTTTTGATTTTATTAACTGGCATTTGATGTTATTTCGGTCTACTTATGGATTCGTATGATAACTTTTTTCTTTAATTGTAAAAATTTTGTCATTAAAAAGTATTTCCATTTAACCCAAAACTAATTAAATAATACGAATTATGATCTGAAGTTAATTTCTGATACTTTTGGGGTTTCTTTATTTAAATAGCTATATTTTATTGTCTTAAATAGCTACCCTTCATTTTCTTAAACAGCTATGCTTTTTGATTTTTGGGTGGTCTCAAAGTTGTTAAATTTTTCTAGAGGTTTAAAAATATAAGCGATTTTTAAACGGGTATAATTCTTTTAAATTTAAATTAAATGATTCGAATCTTTTACACGTTATTTATAATAGATAAGGGCTTCAGAAAATTATAAAATGTTTAAAATATAATAATAATTTTAAAAGTCATAAGCATATGAAAATTCTATAATAAATTTTAATATTTTTTGCTTTGTGCACGCTATTTTCTAAACTATTAACCTCTGATGTATAAAACTTTACAGAACTATACAATACATCATACTCTTTACACCCTACCTAATTTTAGTATTATACATCTTTTGTATTTCAAAATATTTGCAAAAGATTGCAATTTTTAAAATATTTTTTAAAAATGTATGTTTTTTATTTATTAAAATATGTAAGTTATTATTCTATTTATAAAAAAGTAGCTACAAAGTAATAAGAAAACATTCGTCTTTATAAATCAACTTTTAACTAGTAATTAAAACTACTCTTTTAGAAAATAGCATGCGCGACGTAAAACATAATAAATATTTCTTACAGAAAAGTTTCTTATTTTCATATGGTTTTAATTTTTGAAATTATGATTATATTTTAAATATTTTATACTTTTCTGAAGCCCCATTCCTTTATAAATAATGCGTAAAAGATTCGGATTATTTAATTCAAATTTAAAGGAATTATACCTGTTTGAAAATTGTCTATATATTCAGACCTCTAGAGAAAGTTAACACTCCTGAGACTTCTTAAATACACTGCATTAATACTGTTTCTCCCAGCTGTAAAATTCAGTTAAAACTTAAATGCTTAGAGTGACATTTCTAACGAAATATGTAAATAGATTCTAAATAATAACGCGTAGCATGTTGGCTTGTTTATAGCTGAATTAAAATTAAATAAGCAATAAATTTAAATAAAAAAAAATATTGAATATAATTTATTATACTTAACCTTTTCTGTCGAAGCTCTGGCATTAATAAACGAATAAAGTGATGAAGAAACAATTTTTTTTAAAATCTAAACGAAATTATTTTTTCACTCTTAAATACGGTTACATACAAACAAACGATAAAACTTAAAACGATGAGGTTTCTTTCAATAATCCTCTATCTTTGTTAAACACACATACAAACGTGGAGAATTTGAGAATATCCGATTCAACTTGGCCTCTATTAGAATTAAACCACTATAGAAAACCAAATCTTTGATGCGTTTTCTAGTTCTCGAACTCTATTAACCAAAACCTAAAAATCCCCTATGAAATTAAAAATTGGTTTGCGCGTATTAATATTATAAATAAAAAAATCTCTTCAAGGATACCATACATAGTTTAACAAATTAAATTTAATTTTAAAACATTTAGTTCTACATTCGATTTAGGCTACTACAATTTATGCACTTGATAGTCTGAAGAATTGTAATAACCTTTGTTAAAAAGTAATGAGACAATGCATTAGTTATTTCGCTAAGCCAAAAGGTTTCACAAAATTAAATCAGATTACGAATAATGTCATAATTTCAGCATCAGCGCAACAACAAATCCCCAAAACATTTCCTTTCATTGACAAATAAATGTACAAAAGTTTAGAATTTAATAATGTATTTAGATTAATACTGTATCAATTAGAAACACGCACACATGTGAAGTACACGAAAAAAAAAACTCAATAAACCCTACATGATTTAGATGGCTAAACGCAGTAACTACTTTCAAAACCGCGACAAACCTTACCGTGCTATCTTCTTTATGTGGTAGCGACCACATATACTCGCATTTTTACAACGCCGCCGTACAGTTCCAATATGTTTTTTATTTCGTCATTTCGCCCAAACTCTGAGTCTTTCGGGAACCAACATTAGAGTTTTTGAAATATAATAGTAAAATTTTTATTGTAATGTTTACAACAATATAAGAGAAGAATACAGGAGAGCTTACAAATCATAAGCATAGTAACTATTTAAACATACACTAACAACATTTTTGGGTTTGAACATGCTCGAAAACGGTTAACCACTTTTGGTTGGATATAAGTGTTTCTAACGACATTTTTAAGTGTGTTGGAATTTGGCGATGGAATAATTCGGAAATATATAACTTAAATAAGAATGTTGTTCCGTAAATAAGTATTGTAAGCATATTTCCAGAAAAGCAGATGAATTAATACAGATAAAACTATTTATTGTTTACTGGGATGTCTGCAACAAGAAAAAAAACTATTTTTACACGAAAATTAAATGATTTATACTTACTTTAATTAAAAGAATAAAAGTAATATTTTGGCAATAAATTATATCTGTAATTATGTACCTGCTAATGCAAAAAAAAAATCCCATTTCAAAATATAAATAATTTTGTATGAGCAATTAATAATACAGAACATATTTTTGTTATCTTCGAATCATGTCCGTACATTTAGGTATATTAGGTGTTTAAACATAACAGTACATATAATAAAAAATCAAATTAAAAATGTGTTTAAAAATTGAAAATTAATTTTTAAAGTTTTGCGATTTAAATTAACTGTAAAATTTATGCAGGAACTGTCAAAGTTTATTTTTCAAAAAAATTCACTCACATTATAAAATAGTTTGAATCTAAGAATATGTAATATTTCAGCATTACAGGTAATATATTTGTTTTGAAAAATATAGTGGAACCACCATTTCAAGGACATTGCGGAGTAAGATCTTTCCATTCACAAATGATTTTCAGAGTAATATTTTTTGATACAATATATGAACCCATTATTTAAATAATTGAAATATTCTGTATCATATTCCGTTTTAAATTTGTTGATTTTTAAGTCTAGATATAATGTACTGAAGTATATTTTTTTACACTTTCCGTACTTCATCAACACGTGTTATTAACGATCTACGACATCATCCATTTAAAATATCAAAGTTTTATATCTGTAACTTCTAGTATTTTACTTTCCTTTGAACATTGGAATTACGAGATGCACAAATTTTAAGTATTCTTTTTCAGAAATAGAAATGAAATGTCTAAGAGTTTATTTATTTGATGTCTAGTTTAAATCTCTCTGATTTTAAACACCATAACAATAGCAGATCTGCTTTTGTACTAACACATTTGAATATTCATTTGTTTTAAAGCCAAACCAACAGTTATAAAAGTAAAGAACTATTCATGAATATTCACATGTTAAGAATAAGCAATTAGAATTAACGAGACGTATATCTTACAAGCTGCTGTGTAATTAATTTAGGATAATCCTTGTGATATACTTCGTACCATATTCACTTGATTAATAATTGTAGAACTACACTAAACATTTATAAATACAAAACAATCCTATTTGATATTTTATAAAAATAAATCTGTTTTAAAATTTGGTTAAATTTTTTTCAATTTTCTCCTAAAAAATGTAGGATTCCCATAATGTATGGATATATAATGCGAGAAATTATATCCCATGTATAGGAAAAATTAGTATTTTACACAACATAATAAAAGAGAATGATTTTGAAGAAAGTATACCCGAATCAGAGTTACATCACATTTGCTTGCCAATTTAAATTCAATGTGTGTCTATTGTTTTTTTTAAAGAATTCGTCAAAATAATACATCTATGGACGCAGCGGAACGCCATATTCTTAAAAAGTAAAATAAAAAATTCAAAACTAGAAGCAGTTAAACGTTTCATTTACTTTAGTTACTTTTATTACCTTATACTCATTTTCATCATTCATTTAGTACATGCACCGATATTTTGTAATCGAAATAACTCCGTTTGGACCAGGATTTGCAGAAAATATAATCTAAATTGTAGAACTTAAAATTCAAGAAAAACAGAATAATAATAATATAAAAAAAACATTTCAGTAAATTATGTAGATCCATTTAGACTAAAGTGTAACTATATCTAGACCTAATCAAATAAAAACATAAGTTAGACACAAAAAAACACTATACCGCCAAATAGTGTTTTTATCTATTTTCTAACAAACTGAGATATTTAAAAATATATTAAGTGAAATATTTTTGTCTGTTTGTATACATATCGCTTATATTTTATACTTTATAAACACCAGATAAATTAAAACTATAATTACCAAATCTTTTAATGATTTCATCCATATAAAATTTAAAATTCATTGAATTTCATATTATAAAGTTCTTACACACACAATAAGTAAGTTCATACAACAAAATGTGAAACACTCTACCCATTTATTAAATTAGAACGGACAACTTGTTTGTCAATTAAAAAAATTAATACTTTTATCAACAAGATTTGAATTCGGAATCAACATTTATTTTAATCATTTTTTATTAAATAATATTTAGGTACAGTTTAGCATCCGAAAATGAAACACAAATACAGAAGAATAACACAAGAGAATAAACTCCCCATTTTAAAGTGTACGTAAAAAAATACATAATATAAACAGTTCAACAAAAAAATTGAAATTGAATTATTTAAAATTCAAATGTCTACGAATATTTAGTCATATCTTAAAAATACGGAATACTTATGATTCAGGTTTTCAAAAAATACAACGCTAGAAAATGACACTTTTCATAATGCAGATCCAAAACAAACATAACTACAATATATAATCTAAAACTGTCTAACATAAAAAAAATCAGAAATATAAGTGCATTTTCAAAGCATTAAGGCGTAAGTGCGTTTCTAAAATGTAATCTTGAGTGAAGCCCTTGTCGCAAATTTCTCAGACATAGAATTCTTCGTCGGTATGAATACGTTAATTCCTTTCTAAGTTATTTCTTTGAGAGAAAATCTTCTGGCAAATATCACACACATAAGGTTTTTCTTTAGTATGAATACGTAAATGACTTTTTAAGTTACTTCTTTGTGAAAACGCCTTCTTGCAAATATCACACACGTAGGGCTTTTCTTCAGTATGAATCCGCAAATGAATTTTGAGAAATTCACTTTGAGTGAAAGTATTTTGGCAAAAATATCACAAGCATGAGGCTTTTCTTCAGTACGAATAAGCAAATGTCTTTTCAAAATACCGAGTTGAGTGAAAGCCTTGCTACAAAATTCACAAATATAAGGCTTTTCATTGTTATGAATACGTAAATGAATTTTTAGATTTCCATTGTGATAGAAAACCTTCTTGCAAACTTTACAAGCAAAATGATTTTTTTTTCATTGTGAAAGAGAAAATGAATTATTAAGCTACTTCTCACAGAAAACGCCTTTTCGCAAATTTTACAAACATAAGGTTTTTCTTTGGTGTTAATGCGCAAATGGTTTTTCAAATCAACACGTTGAGAGTGAGCCTTGTTGCAACTTTCACAAACGTAAGTCTTTTCTTCAGTATGAATACGTAAATGCGATCTTATGTTACTTCTTACAGAGAAAGTCTTCTCGCAAATTTCACAAGAATAAGGTTTTTCTTCAGTTTGAATACGCAAATGGACTTTTAGATGTCCATTCTGAGTGAAACATTTGTCGCAAAATTCGCAATTTATGGTCTTTCGTTGGCATGAATGCGCAAATGTCTCTTTAATTTGCTTCTTTCAATTTGAGCATTATGGAACTTTAGTTTACTATTTTTTAATTCTTCCGTTTTCACTCTGTCTCTCTCAGCAAAAGTATTATCACATTTTTTAAGGGGTTGCTTCTGTTTAATATGAAGACATGGTTGATTATATGAAATCGTATTTCCTTTGTTTTCTTCCTTACAAATATAACACTTACCCGTTCCATCCATTTTTAAAATATTCGTAGTTCTAAATTGTCTGGCATAAAACTGCATACGTAGCTAAATTTATGTTTCTCTATTGATATACTGACGAAGAAAGTGAACTCACTTCTTTATTTAAAACGTTCTGTATTTTATAGTTTCTGGAGGTCTTCCTTCATTTGTAAATGGCTTGCAGATAGCTATTGACACATCTTGATGGAGACGGGTAAACTTTAAAAAATATTTAGAAATATTTCAAAACATGAATGCACCGCCACACTATCTAATAGGTAAAAGTTCATAGAATCATAGAAGTGAAATGTAAACCTATTAAAAGTAAAAAAAATGCCCATGAGGGTACTTCAAAGGAAAATTTATTCATATTTTACGTGTGATTTACTTCAAAAACATAGAACTATAATAATATGTCCCATTATTCTATCATTTTAGCTGTAACAATTAGGGACTTTTAAATTTTATTTGTATTTAAATTGTTTTGTTTGTGTGATATTTATGCCATATTAGTGGCTCTGTTTTAAAAACAAATTTTGAAACTAATTGTATTAAACATTTCCTATATTATTATTTTAGTATTGACAAAATGTTAGGTTGAAAACCTGAACAGTTCTTCCATGAATAAAATTTTTGAGTTCATTTTGAGTAAAAATATTTTAAGAATTTCGAATAACCTTTCATTTAAGCCTTTTCAAACCTTACGTGGTCAGGAACATGAACTTTTGAAAAATTATCAATTTTCCCTTTTTTAGATCTTCTAAAGAGTTGGAATACTTCTTTTTAAAATGATATAGGATATGAAGAAATACGATAAAAGAAGTATTTTTATTTACTTTTTTAAAGAAAGCTACTCTTTAAATCGAATAAAATGTGTTCTGCTAAGAGTACTTGGGTTTCCCCTTGCATAAGTTTTTGATAAGCGAAATTCCATATGATGTTCAAGAGGAAAAGTTTAACTGAATTAAACTTATCCAAAAGTGTGTGAGTACACGTCTTTTCGATCTTAAATGTGAATCAGGGAGAATAAAGTTAAATGATTGGAAAAGCCTAAGTGGAAGTAACCAACTCACCGACATTTTACCATAGAAAATTCTAAGATATTATAGTATGAGTATTAGAAATAATATCTATGATCTACACAGCATGGAAAATTATGATTGGGGTGTTTATTTTCATCTTCTGGCTTCAAACGAGAGCCCTTAACATGGACTGTGTCCCGCGGGTATAAATGCCTGGTTCAAGTGTCAAAGGACAAAAGCTGAATTTAACGAAATGCAGTAGTATCATAAACACGTAAACACTTGCCAAGTACGATAATAGATTGAATCAAGATAATTTTTAGAGATCTAGGTGAGCCTACTTTATTAAGAACATCTTTACATGGAAAGACTCAGGACCCAAATCAGTTAGTTAATAACACGGTATGGTCAGATCTTCCTAGATCTACAATTGTGGGATTAAAAATCCTGAAATATTAGGGATAAATAGAGCTATTGCATACTTCAATATGAGACATGTAGGAAAATTAATGATCTTAAAACATTCTGACATTAAACCGAGTTATAACTGAATGCCACGCTCAAAAAAGTAGATGCAGGTAGGATTCAAGTAGCCCAAAGAAATCATTTTAAAATTCCAAAAAAAAAAAAAAAAAGGCAAAATTGTTAAAAATAATGAAAAAAAAAGAAACTTAGAAGAGTCTTTTGTGTGAACAGAGAGGAAAAAAATGCTTCACATGCTTCTGGATTGTAATAAAAAACTAAACGATCAAAAAATTACAAATTTTTACAGCCTGTTTTCTCTAAATGTAATATTTATAACTTCTTGTACCTTTTTCTCAAACACTAGTCATCATATATTCGTCAAATTTTCATTGAGCAGATTTTTAACATGTTTACACATTTTAATGGAGGGAATTATATCAAGAAAACCGTTTTAGATATGACTTTTTAAGCTAAATTTTAATGAAAAGAGGGACAATTTTTAAAAAATTCATAATTAATTACATTTTAACAAAAAGACAAAACCTTACGTTAAAGCGTTATTAATAGTACGCATAATGTACTGTGAAATGTTTATCTATGAGAAGTGAGTACTTTCTGAGAAAAAGGTACATAAACATACAGAATTTAACATGACCTTCTATTGACGTGCCGTACCCCGTAAATCTTATAAATCTCATCAATCAGGTCTATGGTAATAGTTATTCGCTCATGGTTTGGAGATTTCATTTGCAGATTTTGTGATTTAGATATTTGAATAAACTTACTATGCAGAAAAATGGATATTATCGCGCGTTAGTAGCAATGTCTCAGAGGTTCAATATCTAAAATGTTTCCATCGACACTTGTTCATTTTTCAGACTATCCTCTTCGGAGACATTAATATGCGTTCAGTGTAAATTTAATTTAAACTATATTACTTTTTATTCAGCATGTTTTTGTTCTAAAAGTATCTCTTAAATTACCATTTCATGGACACAGTAACTTAGTGGTACTGGTCACAAATTCATACTTGGTGTGTCATGTGTTCGATTCTTAATTTCTCTGAATACCCGCCATGTAGATCAGCTGGTGCATTCCAAACCTTTCCTGGATTAAAATTAACATGGCTTAGAAGTTCGGAGAGGGGTTGCTAGCTCAGATGTCTTCCTTTACACTTGACCAAGGCTCAAAATGTTGGGATCCGTTGCACCAAAATCCCTCGTGTTGCTTTAAAGTTCGACATTAGTAAGACAGCTATGCTTAAATATGCATTTCTTATTAATTTCGCGATGTGTTACTTACTTGACTGAAATAAAGGAGCAATGAGTACACTACTATTGAAAAAAGAGAAATATATATTTACTTTACAAATGCCTTTTCGTTCAAAGGTCGCGTGATGAATTATGTTTCAGTTTTATTGTCGATTTCAAAAAATAGTAAGCAATGATACATTTGAATTTAAATATTTCTTTCAGATGTGTTTTATATTGATGTATTAGCATAAATAGGTTACGGAAGTATGGGAAGTAGGATGCTAACTCAATATTCTCCTCGTCACTTGACAGCAGCTCAAATTACGAGATCCATCACCAATGACTTCCACGTATATTTGAAATGAATTAATAAACTTTCATCACACAATTAACAAATTGCTCAATTTTTTTAAACAAGTAACATTAGCAATATTAAATGATTATATTCCATACAAAATGCTTAGAATGAACAGGTCCAGTGCAATTTCTCTGTTTCTTGGAATTCACTGTTCTTTATTTTTAAATACCCAATTGTTACGTACATGCTATCGTAACCATATTGGCGACATTGAAAAAAATCGAACAAACTCTAAAAACGGAATAGGCTGACGGGAATACGAAGTGCACAGTCTGCAAATAGTATATATAAAACAAGTAATTGAAAATGAATAATAATCAATAAAAGAAAAAATAATAAAAATAAATTTTATTATTTAATTATTATTTTTTTAATACTGTAAAATACACTTAATTTTATTGTTATTTACTTATCAATAATTATCCTAATAATTATATTAATATTTTTACATTTATTTTTAAAGAAAATTCTGTAAATCCCATGTTTTTATTATTATAGTTGAGCTCGCCAGTTCAAAAATCGTTTAAGAACGGCCGCAAATAGTTTAATATGAAACGCGATGCTCGTGGTTGCTGATTCAAGATGTATAAAACGTATGAACTTGCATATTTGGTGAGTTATCTTGGAAATTTTCATGGGAGTAATAATACACAAGCACACACATTTGTTACTCCCTCTGAATACTAGTTGTAAAAGTGGCAAACATTGATGAGCTGAAAATATTTTCTTGATAGAAGTAATATTAGGTATTTTAAGGGATTATTTTCTCTACAGGAGGTTCCGAATGAAAAGGTTCAGAGCAATTCATCTGTTCCTTTGAAATTCCACTACTTTTTAATTCTTAGAATACAATTGTTATGGATACTAAAAGTAAAAGTTTCAAAGGTTTAGCTTCGGTTTTAAATTGATTTAATATTAACGTCGCAATGTTCAGCTACACGAGGGCTTTTGGTGACGGACCACGTAATTTTGAACCATGGTCAAGTGACGTGGACGACACCTGAGCTGGCACCCCCTCTCCTAACTACCACACCACACCAACGGGAGGACGTTTCAGCTCTCGACAGATTTAACGTGCATCGCTGCCCTACACGGCGGGTCTTTAGTGGTACTGGGCTCGAACTCGGGACAAAGCAAGCCATGGTCCGATACCTATACCACTCGGCTACCGCGGCCACCTTCGGTTTTAAAATCAGTAGCCTTAGTGTCGTATGGTCACAGTCATTAACTGGCATTTGATATTATTTCTGTCTACTGATGGATTCGTATGCTAACTTTTTTCCTTAATTGTAAAAATTTTGTCAATAAAAAGTATTTCCATTTAACCCGAAACTAATTAAATAATACGAATTATGATCTGAAGTTAATTTCTGATACTTTTAGGGTTTCCTTATTCAAATAGCTACCTTTTATTGTCTTAAATAGATACCCTTCATTTTCTGAAAGAGCTATGCTTTTTGATTTTTTTTGGGGTCTCAGGTGTGTTAAATTTCTGTAGATGTCTGAAAATATAAACAATTTTTAAACGGGTATAAGTCTTTTAAATTTAAGTTAAATGATTCAAATCTTGTACACATTATTTATAAAAGAATGGGCTTCAGAAATGAATAAAATGTTTAAAATATAATAGTAATTTTAAAAATCATAAGCATATGAAAATTCTATAATAAATATTAAGTATTTTTTGCTTTGTGTGCACGCTTTTTTCTAAAATATTAGCCTCTGATGTATAAAACTTTATTGAACTATACACAATACATTATACTCTTTAAACCCTACCTAATTTTAGTATTATATATCTTTTGTATTTCTCTAAGTATTTGGAAAAGATTGCAAATTTTTAAATATTTTTTTAAAATGTATGCTTTTTATTTATTAAAATATGTAAGTTATTATTCTATTGATATAAAAGTATCTACAAAGTAATAAGAAAACATTCGTCTTTATAAATCAACTTATAGCCAGTAATTAAACCTACTCTTTTAGAAAATAGCATGTGTGAAGTAAAACTTAATAAATATTTCTTATAGAATAGTTTCTTATATTCAAATGGTTATAATTTTTGAAATTATGATTATATTTTTAATATTTTATACTTTCCTGAAGCCCCATTTCTTTATAAATAATGTGTAAAAGATTCGAATTATTTAATTAAAATTTAAAGGAATTATACCTGTTTGAAAATTGTTTATATTTTCAGACCTCTAGAGAAATGTAACACCCCTGAGACGCCTTAAATACACTGCATTAATACTGTTTCTCCCAGCTGTAAAATTCAGTTAAAACTTAAATGCTTAGAGTGACATTTCTAACGGAAATATGTAAATAGATTCTAAATAATAACGCGTAGCATGTTGACTTGTTTATAGCTGAATTAAAAATTAAATAAGCAATAAATTTAAATAAAAAAAAATATTGAATATAATTTATTATACTTAACTTTTCTGTCGAAGCTCTGGCATTAATAAACGAATAAAGTGATGAAGAAACAAATTTTTTTTTAAAATCTAAACGAAATTATTTTTTTTTCACTCTTAAATACGGTTACATACAAACAAACGATAAAACTTAAAACGATGAGGTTTCTTTCAATAATCCTCTATCTTTGTTAACCACATACAAACGTGAGAATTTGAGAATATCCGATTCAACTTGGCCTCTATTAGAATTAAACCACTATAGAAAACCAAATCTTTGAATGCGTTTTCTAGTTCGGAACTCTATTAACCAAAACCTAAAAAAAAACTCTATGAAATTAAAAAATTGGTTTGCGTATTAATATTATAAATAAAAAAAAATCTCTTCAAGGATACCATACATAGTTTAATAAATTAAATTTAATTTAAAACATTTAGTTCTACATTCGATTTAGGCTACTACAATTTATGCACTTGATAGTCTGAAGAATTGTAATAACCTTTGTTAAAAAGTAATGAGACAATGCATTAGTTATTTCGCTAAGCCAAAAGGTTTCACAAAATTAAATCAGATTACGAATAATGTCATAATTTCAGCATCAGCGCAACAACAAATCCCCAAAACATTTTCCTTTCATTGACAAATAAATGTACAAAAGTTTAGAATTTAATAATGTATTTAGATTAATACTGTATCAATTAGAAACACGCACACATGTGAAGTACACGAAAAAAAAAACTCAATAAACCCTACATGATTTAGATGGCTAAAACGCAGTAACTACTTTCAAAACCGCGACAAACCTTACCGTGTCTTCTTTATGTGGTCGCTACCACATATAATCGCATTTTTACAACGCCGCCGTACAGTTCCAATATGTTTCTTTTTTCGTCATTTCGCCAAAACTCTGAGTCTTTCGGGAACCAACATTAGAGTTTTTGAAATATAATAGTAAAATTTTTATTGTAATGTTTACAACAATATAAGAGAAGAATACAGGAGAGCTTACAAATCATAAGCATAGTAACTATTTAAACATACACTAACAACATTTTTGGGTTTGAACATGCTCGAAAACGGTTAACCACTTTTGGTTGGATATAAGTGTTTCTAACGACATTTTAAGTGTGTTGAATTTGGCGATGGAATAATTCGAAATATATAACTTAAATAAGAATGTTGTTCCGTAAATAAGTATTGTAAGCATATTTCCAGAAAAGCAGATGAATTAATACAGATAAAACTATTTATTGTTTACTGGGATGTCTGCAACAAGAAAAAAAAAAAAACTATTTTTACACGAAAATTAAATGATTTATACTTACTTTAATTAAAAGAATAAAAGTAATATTTTGGCAATAAATTATATCTGTAATTATGTACCTGCTAATGCAAAAAAAAAATCCCATTTCAAAATATAAATAATTTTGTATGAGCAATTAATAATACAGAACATATTTTTGTTATCTTCGAATCATGTCCGTACATTTAGGTATATTAGGTGTTTAAACATAACAGTACATATAATAAAAAATCAAATTAAAAATGTGTTTAAAAAATTGAAAATTAATTCTTTTTAAAGTTTTGCGATTTAAATTAACTGTAAAATTTATGCAGGAACTGTCAAAGTTTATTTTTCAAAAAAATTCACTCACATTATAAAATAGTTTGAATCTAAGAATATGTAATATTTCAGCATTACAGGTAATATATTTGTTTTGAAAAATATAGTGGAACCACCATTTCAAGGACATTGCGGAGTAAGATCTTTCCATTCACAAATGATTTTCAGAGTAATATTTTTTGATACAATATATGAACCCATTATTTAAATAATTGAAATATTCTGTATCATATTTTTCCGTTTTAAATTTGTTGATTTTTAAGTCTAGATATAATGTACTGAAGTATATTTTTTTACACTTTCCGTACTTCATCAACACGTGTTATTAACGATCTACGACATCATCCATTTAAAATATCAAAGTTTTATATCTGTAACTTCTAGTATTTTACTTTCCTTTGAACATTGGAATTACGAGATGCACAAATTTTAAGTATTCTTTTTCAGAAATAGAAATGAAATGTCTAAGAGTTTATTTATTTGATGTCTAGTTTAAATCTCTCTGATTTTAAACACTATAACAATAGCAGATCTGCTTTTGTACTAACACATTTGAAATATTCATTTGTTTTAAAGCCAAACCAACAGTTATAAAGTAAAGAACTATTCATGATATTCACATCATTAAGAATAAACAATTTAAATTAACGAGACATATTATATCTTACAAGCTTTTTCTGTGTAATTAATTTAGGATAATCCTTGCTTGATATACTTCGTACCATATTCATGATTAATAATTGTGGGAACTACACTAAACATTTATAAATACAAAACAATCCTATTGATATTTTATAAAAATAAATCTGTTTTTAAAATTTTAGTTAAATTTTTCAATTTTCTCTAAAAATGTAGGATTCCATAATGTATGAAATTACATATCCCATGTATAGGAAAAGGTGGTATTTTACACAACATAATAAAGAGAATGATTTTGAAGAAGTAGCGAATCAGAGTTACATCACATTTTGCTTGCCAATTTAAATTCAATGTGTCTATTGTTTTTAAAATTCGTCAAATAATACATCTATGGACGCGGCGGAACGCCATATTCTTAAAAAGTAAAATAAAAAATTCAAAACTAGAAGCAGTTAAACATTTCATTTACTTTGGTTACTTTTATTACCTTATATCATCATTTTCATCATTCATTTAGTACATGCACCGATGTTTTGTAATCAGAATAACTCCGTTTGGACTAGGATTTTACGAAAAATATAAAATCTAAATTGTAGAACTTAAAATTCAGAAAAACAGAATAATAATAATATAAAAAAACATTTCAGTAAATTATGTAGATCCATTTTAGACTAAAGTGTAACTATATCTAGACCTAATCAAATAAAACATAAGTTAGACACAAAACACTATACAGCCAAATAGTGTTTTTATCTATTTTTCTAACAAACTGAGATATTTAAAATATATTAAGTGAAATATTTTTGTCTTTTTAATATACATATCGCATATATTTTATACTTTATAAACACCAGATAAATTAAAACTATAATTACCAAATCTTTTAATGATTTCATCCATATAAAATTTAAAAATTCATTGAATTTCATATTATAAAGTTCTTACACACACAATAAGTAAGTTCATACAATAAATGTGAAACACTCTACCCATTTATTAAATTAGAACGGACAACTTGTTTGTCTAATTAAAAAAAATTAATACTTTTATCAACAAGATTTGAATTCGGAATCAACATTTATTTTTAATCATTTTTATTAAATAATATTTTAGGTACAGTTTAGCATCCGAAAATGAAACACAAATACAGAAGAATAACACAAGAGAATAAACTCCCCATTTTAAAGTGTACGTAAAAAAATACATAATATAAACAGTTCAACAAAAAAATTGAAATTGAATTATTTAAAATTCAAATGTCTACGAATATTTAGTCATATCTTAAAAATACGGAATACTTATGATTCAGGTTTTCAAAAAATACAACGCTAGAAAATTACACTTTTCATAAGGCAGATCCACAACAGACACAATTACAATATATAATCTTAAACTTTCCAACATTAAATAATTAGACATATAAGTGCATTTTCGTAAAATTAAAACGCAACTGCATTTTAAAAATGTAATATTTATTGAAGCACTCAATGAAAAATCTCAGACATAGAATTCTTCGTCGATGTGAATACGCAAACGGCTTTTTAAATTACATCTTTGAGAGAAAGCCTTCTTGCAAATATCACACACATAAGGCTTTTCTTCAGTATGAATACGCAAATGAATTTTGAGATCTCCATTTCAAGTGAAAGTCTTTTGGCAAATGCCACAAGCATAAGGCCTTTTTCAGTATCAATAAGCAGATGTCTTTTCAAACTATCAATTTTAGTGAAAGCCTTTTGACAAATGTCACAACCGTAAGGCTTTTCTTTAGTATGGATAAGCAAATGTTTTTTCAATGAACCAAGATGAGTAAAAGCCATGCAACAAAATTCACAAATATAGGGTTTTTATTGTTATGAATACGCAAATGAATTTTTTAGATCTCATTTTGAGTGAAGATTTCTTGCAAATTTCACAAAAGCGAAAAGTTTTTCTTTAGTGTGAGTACGCAAATGGATTTTTAGACCTCCATTCTGAGAGAAACATTTGTGGCAAATTTCACAAGTATAAGGTCTTTCGTTTGCATGAATACTCAAATGTTTCTTTAATTTGCTTTTTTCAATTTGATCATTATGGAACTTTATTTTACTGTAATTTAATGTATCCGATTTCATTGTGTCACTCATAGTAAAAGCCTTTTTACATTTTTTAAAACGTTTCTTTTACCTACTAAGAGGACATGGCTGATTTTATGAAACCTCATTTGTTTTACGTTCTTCAACGCAGAGATAACACTCATCCGTTTCATACATTATCAAATCAGTTCTGAATTGCCTATCATAAAACTGCACACGTAGCTAAATTGATGTTTCTCTCTTGATAAAATAACGCAGGAAGTTAAGCTCACTTCACTTGAAATTGTTATTTATGCATAGAACTATTTCGAAGTAAATATACTCTTTTTCTCTTTAAAATAAATCCTGCAGTGATTAGTAGTAAAGACATAGATGTGAACCATAAAACTTGTAAATGTATGAAAAAGTCCTGGTGGACACTTCAAAGGGAAAATTAATCATGTTATATTATGAATTATAGATGTGGATAGTACCAGAAAGTTCAATTTTTTATTATTCTATCCTTTTAATTGTAACCAACTAGGCAGTTTTTGTAAATTATTTCGAAATGAGTGTTACATTAATTGTGTCCTAAAATTAGATCTTGAAACTAATTTTATTTCAGTATTAAATATAACGTTAGGTCAAGAACCTGAAAAATTTCTTCGACGAATAAAGGTTTTGAATTCAATTTGAATAAAAATATTTTTAATATATCGAATAAATTTTTAGATAAGCCATTTCGATTCGTAACCATTTAAGTCTTATCGTTTGGATCCATGGTAATGGTCATGGGTATATAATTATGGAGGTTGCATTTGTATGTTTCTCGATTTAGATTTTAAAATAAACTTACCAATGGAAAATGGACATTGTCCCCCTTTAGTAGAAACTGGAAATTATGGTATCCCTAGGTAAACAGAATAGAACAGAGGGATTCAATATCCGAAAAGTATTTATCGACACTTTTTCATCCTTGGAAATTTCCTGGGCGGTTGACAATTTCCCTTATTGTACGTTCAAAATTGATTTATTTTAAAAATGTCTTACCTTTTAGAGTACAGATTTTGATATAAAAGCCTCTTTTTAGTTATAATTTCGTGGTCCTTCGTAGCTTAGTGTTCAGAGTTCCATACGTATTTCTCCTTATGACCCGATGTATAGAGGGGCTGATGTACATAAAACCTGTCGAAACTTAAAATTAGCGTGGTGTGGAAGTAAGCATAGATGTAGCCTGCACAATAGTCATCCTGACCTTTTTACGGAGGTTAAAATTTACGAGGCCATCCCCTTTCCCAAGAATTAACATAGCTTCTGAGAATGGATGTTTATTAACTTTGTTCTGTGAAGAAACCTGAAGGTTATTGGAGTCGGATCTCGAAATTTTGAATGTCAGTCAAGAGACGAGAATGGCACGAAAGGTAGTGTCTGCTCTCCACACTACGCCAACGAAGAATGAAACACAAAAAAAATATTTTTCAGCAGATAAGCAACGCATCATGATTGTAATGTCTATGTTTTGTCTGATGACAAACGGTAAAGCAATTGATAACAAAAAGGAGAAAAGTATGATATTGAAAATTCCGTTCGTAGGGAGAGGTTTATTGGAACAAGTTGTGTTTTAAAGAATTGAAGGAAACTGTAAAAAAAACTATTTTGTGCCAGGATTTCATTAACAAAGCGATTTTGATCTTTGGGGGGTAAATACAAATCGTCGTTTCAAGTGATACCATGTGTGAAAAACTGTTGTATTGATGCATGAGGAAAAATAGTTTTGTGTATAAGTTGTCATTCGTGTTTGTTCAACGCTACATAATACATATTCGTCTATAAATTCCTTTCTAAAGTACATCATTTGTCTCGCTATCCTTCGTCTGAAGGATGAAGGTGGATCAGAGACACAAGAAGTTGGTCTCAACCAAAGAACGCATTTCCGTTTAGTGAATTAATGACGTAGTTTAGTGTGATAAAGTTTATATGAGTAAACAATCCGACGATTATATGTTCGAAGACAAGTCCAGCATAGACCTTCTTTTATTCAGCCGATAGAAACGTGACCAACGTAGTTCCCACTCCAATCTTTGGCTTTAAAGTCCACAGCAGGAGGGGTGACGAGGACCAAAGGCTGAATAGTAATCCCGGATATGTGTAAGCACAAATGATTATGCATCACGTGAGGCTACGAAAGGCGTGATGTATTCGATCTATAAAGAGACACAAAAAAAGGAAAAACCGAGACCCTTCCACACTCTACGACGCACCATCAAAATACAATGGACTCTTGCTCCGATTGATTTCCAGATCCGCTTGGACTTTCCTACACCTACAGTGCTCTACTTTGGCTCCAGATAACACGCATCCCAATGCCGTCCTAACACAGCCTTACTAAGGAGTTATTCGGCCTTAACAGTAGCCTCGCTAGTCCTGTTTGTCAAAGACTGTGATTTAAGGAAGCTTAATCATTTTAGTCGAAATAAATGTCATGTTAACGTCGTACTGCAAAGCAACCCAAGGGTTATTGGTGATTGTTTTCGTAATTTAGAATTTAGGGCAACTGACGAGGATGACACAGAAACTGGCACCTCCTTATCTAATTACGACATAACACCAACTGGAGGACACTACGCCTCGACGGATTTAGCGAGCATCTGTCCCCTGAACGGTGAGTCATCATTGGTACCAAGACTCGAACCTGTGACATGTCGATGATGAATTCGTGTCTATAACTTCTAGGATGCCATGGCTAGCAGTCGTTTGTAGAGAATATTGAGATTGTGAGACTATATGCGTACATATTAGCCAATAAGTTGCACCGATGGGATGCAGATATAATTTCCGCGTTTTTGCAGGACGACGATGCATCCGTCCATGCAAATACTCCTAGCTATTAAAACCGTGGTTTTATTGAGAATAAAGAAATTTATTTATATTTAGTGAAGATCATATATATTTTTGTTAAATTCATTTAGTTTTTTGATTTTTTCTATTTTATAAATTCGTTTCTTCAGAGAGGCTGCGATTTTCAAATTTGTTACTTCGAAAATGCTTAATAAGTGATTGAATTAATACTGTAGATATTATATGCGATAGAGCAAAGCGACGAATAATGTGTTAAATATTAAGAAAATTCCTTATTGCTGTTGTTTGCTGTGGTATAAAAGTATATTGTATTATTTTATTTGTTTTATAAGTCAAAGGCATTAAATCAGGCTGGCAAAAAACTATTAATTATCTCACCGATTTTAAAGACTGACTTTGGATAATGTCCAATCAGTATTACTTACAAACTACATCTTAATTCCACACGTACATTTAATTACTTTATATTTTTTAAAGTTAAACAGTAATGATCAAAATGTTCATTAGTAGTATATAATACATTAAAAAATTATTAATTGTTTCCACAAAACTTACATGATGGCTTATTAGAATCAAATTTTTTGCAAGACAGTTATTTTTTGCCAAATGTCCTAATAAATTTGAAACGCAGTCAAGTGACGAGAACGACTCTTGAGCTGAATGCGCTCCTACCAAATTCCTCACTTTGGTGAAAACTTTTAGCATCGATAAATTAAACGTATGTTGGCTCTTCCTTACTTGGCAGGTATTTAGTGGACGCCCGGGCTCGAACCCCCATTCGTTAGATTTGGCAATAACCTCTCATAAATAGATTCAAAAATATTTTAATCAGTTACTTTATAAATAAATTTCAGTAACTTTTACGGTTAGGAGTAATAGTTTAATTCGAAAAAGAAAGGGATAAATGTTAACGAAAAACCTAAAATTTACAGTATGTCTTTGATATTCAAAGACAAAAAATAAAAAATTAAATTTTCAGCAGAGATTTAAAATTTCGAATTTTAAATAGAAAATATCTAAGTTGATGTAAAATAAGAAATGAGATAAAAACAAACAGAAAAATATTTTAAGACCTAAAAAATCATTTTTTTTAATTTGAAAACTATTATATACAAATTAACATTTTTCATAGAGCTCTAGCTAAAAATAAATAAGCCTTTTTACAAACTTCGATTTGATGACACGCATTAAGAAAATCCTCAACTATTAATTACATTGTATTAATATCTTATCTCCCGGCTATAAAATTCAGTGAAACTAAATGCTTGGACCGAAATTTCTATCAGAAATATGCACATAAATTCTAAATAATCACCTTTAGCATATTGACTTGCTTATAGTTGGATCACATATTAATAATGAGATCAAATTGTAAATTAAATAAACGATAAAGTTAAAAAAATATTAAATGAATTTTATTCAATATAACCTATTACACTTGAATGCTCTATCGAAGTGCTGGTTATAATAAATTGACACAAAAACACAAACCTTATTAAATCCGAACGAAATTCAAACACTTTTTATTCCACTCGTAAAATCAGTTACATACAATCAAAGGATTTGAATATTGACTTACAATATGAGCAAACGATAAATAAAAGTATAAATCGCGAGGTTTTTTCAATTATCCTTTATCGGTGTTAAAGGGGAGTTGGAAACCTCTCTCTCCCTCTATACTGACAATGTTAAATTGGCTGTTTTCGATGTACCTTTTCTCAAAATCTGTTTTATGTACATGCTTGAAATTTTTCATACGATTAAAGTACACCTTCCTCATTATAATAAATGAGCTTTTAACTAATTTTGAAATTTTTAATAAATTATGAAATATTTTATCAAACATTGCGAAATTTGACGCATTTTTTTTACTTAAAAAATTTGTAAAAATTAAATTTTTGAGTTTTTACAAAAAGCTCATTTTAGTATATATTAGACATCATTGTAAATAATTCATAAAAATTTACATACCTGTGTGAACAGTAGTTTCTCAGAAAAGGTACATCGCACATTTAAAATTTACATTTTGAGATAAATTGATTTTAATGTATACAGTGAGACTTCTAATTGGCTAGGAAATAAAAAAAATAAAAGGCTCAATATTTAAAATAAAATATACACATGTTTTGGTTTATTTCAGTCGTTACAACTTTGGAAGCGAAAACAAAGTAACTTGTTTTGCCATTTTCGCCATTAAAATGGGCGTGGCCCAAATTCAACGATTATTTAAAAATACGTTTTAAGAGCTTCTAAATACCCTAGAGGTTAAAGTAAGGTAATTTTTAAAAAGTTTAAAAATCTAAACAATTTGAAAATGT
>BMAU01003207.1:0-29622 GCA_019973935.1 Trichonephila clavipes
AAAATTTTCCCTCTACAAATGAATTTATTGATATTACTATGTATCAGAAATTAATTGGTGAACTTTTATATTTAGCTAATAGAACTCGCCCTGATATTTCTTTTGTAACGTCTTATTTATCGCAATTTAATCATAATCCAGAGAGGAGACATTACAATTTGGCTAAACGAGTGTTAAGATATTTGATGGGCTCAAAAGATAAAAAATTGTTTTATGAAAAAGAATTTGTGGTATTTTAAATGCTAGTTCAGATCCTAGTTGGGGAAATGCAGAAAATGGAAAACCATTTTCTGGAGGTGTAGTTTTAATTGGTAATATTCATTAATTTTATGGAAATGTCGTAAACAAAAGAGTGTTAGTTTATCAACATGTGAAGCAGAGTAATTTTCTATTTCTGAAATTTGTAAAGATATAATTTGGACTGTAAATTTATTAACTAAATTAAAATTTGAGCAGTTTATAAATAATGCTGTAACTTTAAATTCAGATAGTCAAGCAGCAATTCAGTGGATTAAGGGTACCCGTTCTTCAAATAAATCAAGGCATATGAACTTACGTTTTCATTTTATAAATGATTTAATTGATGATACTGTAATTAAATTAGAATATATCCAAACAGAATTTTTAATTGCAGATTTCCTTACGAAAGCCATGAATGTAGAAAAGTTGGAATATTCAATGCAAAAAATTTCATTACTCTCTTGATTTTATGTCACTGTGTTTATTGTTATATTTTATGTGTATTGCGTATATGTCTATAATGTTTATAATGCTTGAAAAAAAATATACCACTCGCAGAAGGGGTATGTTGGGGCGAAGCGAGTGAACTATTTTTTCTGGCGGAAGGATAACTGAATGATCCGCCCACGTGATCTTTTCCCGCTTCACCCTCACGCATTCCTTCTACGGGGTTGACGAGCTGACCGGTCGCTTTGTGCGTTTGGGTCAGACTTGCTGTGTGCCGTACTCGTGATCGTTTTTCGTTTTTATCTAATATATATTATAAATGTGAAAGTTTGTGAGGATGTTTGTGGGTCTTTGACGCAAAAACAACTGAATGGATTTTAATGAAACTTTACAGTAATATAGCTTATGCATCAGAGTAACACATAGGCTATAATTTATAGCATAAGCTATAATTTATAAAAATTTGTAAAAAGTGTCCAAAAAATATAACGATATTTTTCAAGTAAGTAGGAAAAAATTCTGGCATCTGCAAGGAAATCTGGCTTGCGCTGCAAAAAAGCCCACGTCAGCATATATGTATCTTTTGTTTGTGAAAAACTCTTTTTGTTTTGGCTACGCAAGGGGCTCGCTTCTAATTAATTCCTGTGATCAGAATAATGCCTATTTTTTGTTTCAGAATAGAACTAAGTTTTGAAGGGAGAGGTTGTTAGTAGGAAAAAATTCTGCCATCTGCAAGCTTTTCTAGAGTGCCACGTCAACATATTTCTATCTTTCATGTATGAAGTAAAACGTTCCTTTCTGTTTTGTCTACGCCAGGCACCACTGCGTGCTCGATTCTAATTTTTTGCTTTGTAATCCCTATTTTTTTTATTTCAGAATAAAACTTACTTTTATCGCTTCTGGTATTTAAATTACATAAGTTAAGTCTTTCTCACTACACTACATCATTTGGAAAAGTTTGCAACTTTGTTTGTGGTTTGTAGTTAATTATAACGCTATAGTTTTAACTGAATAGGCAGGCATTGCATTTTTTAAGTATAAAAATAATAACTGGCGTACTGTATTTTTTGGAAGTGTAAAAAAAGCACCTACTAAGAATTATGCCGCGAAAGCGTAAGTCTAATCTTTCCCAACGCTCTAATTCAGCTCGAGCTATGAAAGTAGCTAGATTTAACGAAACGTTTCCGCAAGCCGAACTGCGAAGGCCTGAACAGGTGGAGCGTGAGGCAGCTCACAGAGCTGCTGAGACACCAGAGCTGTCCCAAGCTCGGTGTCGACGTCATGCTGAATATCTGGCATCTCAACGGGCTGCTGAGACACCCGAACAGCCCCAAGCTCGGCGTCTTCAGCATGCAACTTACATAGCGTCTCAGAGAGATACAGAAACCATTGAAGAGCAGCTGAATCTCACAAACGTGCTGTTGCTGAAAGGGCACAACAGCGACGTCTAATATTCACAAAAAACACGTGTGGGGTATTCGATAAAGCTGCATTCGAGTATGACGAAACTCTTGATTACGAAAGCCACAAGCTTATAAAAATAGAAGCGATGAATAAAGAATGCAGATTTTGCGGTGCTCTTAAATGGAAAGAGGAATCTGCGGGCATGTGTTGTTCGGGAGGGGGAGTAGCCCTTCCTTCAATAGACGAGTCAGTTGAACCTCTTAAAGAACTTTTCTCTCATAAACAGATGAGTCTCGCCGTTTTCTAAAAAACATAAGAAAATACAGAGTGTTTTTTTCAGGTATAGAAGTTTAAGTTGGCATTACTTTCCAAGATGGCGACCGATTTAACAGCTGTCAAGTGATTTATTCTCAGTTTGGTTTGGCAATTCATCATGAATGGACTCACGCCTGAACAACGCTTTCAAATTGTGCAATTTTATTTCGAAAATAATGGTCGATTTTCATAAGCGAATTTTGTTTAGCGATGAAGCGCACTTCTGGTTGAATGGCTACGTCAACAAACAAAACTGCCGCATTTGGAGTGAAGCTAATCTGTGAAGATCCCCTTGGATCTCACTTTGAGAACGAGAATGATTTTGAGTCAAAGAAGAACCAGTAGCCATTTTAATGAATAACTTTCTTTATTTAGTTATCTATCCCAAATTAAATGAAAGACTTTTAATAACAAATAATTTAAAATAGATATATGAGGTTTAAAAGGGGCTCTTCTTTTTATTAGCTTAAGTATTTAATGATCCAATTAATTAACAATTAGAATATCGATCACGCAGAGATTACCGCAATAAGAGATCCCAGAATTATCTTCAATAATATTCCTATTGAACATTTAACTTTAATCTCACTCTTAATATAAAGCTTTAATGAAACTTTAATTATAAATCAATATTTACCCCTCTGCAGCTTAGCTCTTCCTGAGATTAATTTATCCACCTAGAAATCTTCAATAATAAATCTCTAACTTCACTATTATACCTTCCTGCTTCAATCTCTCTCTCCTACTGTTTTTTTACTTTACTATTCCGTTTGACTTAAATACTTTATCTAATATGCATAATAAGGAATCCCTGTCCTCTTTTTGGAGCTGATTGGAAATAGGTAGGGGAATCAAATTTCCCTAAAAAAGAAGTCTCAGATGGTTAGTGATAAAGTTCCGTATAGATTTGTCACAAATCCACAAGTGTATGTCGAAACACCGTTACATCCAGAAAAACTGACTGTTTGGTGCGCTTTATGGGCTGGTGGAATCCTTCTTCAAAAACGATGAAGGCCACAACGTTACAGTCAATGGTGATCGGTATAGAGCCATGATTACTAACTTTTCTTTCCTGAATTAAACAATCATGATGTCCAGGAGCTGTGGTTCCAACAAGATGGCGCAACATGTCACACAGCTCGTGCCACAATCGATTTATTGAAAGACACGTTTGGTGACCGCCTAATTTCACGTTTTGGACCTGTGAATTGGACTCCAAGATCTTGTGATTTAACACCGCTAGACTATTTTTGTGGCGCTATGTAAAGTCATTGGTCTATGCGGATAAGCCACAAACGCTTGACCATTTGGAAGACAACATTCGCCGTGTTATTGCCGATATACGGCCACAAATGTTGGAAAAAGTCATCGAAAATTGGACGTCCAGATTGGACTACATCCGAGCCAGCCGTGGCAGTCCTATGCCAGAAATTATATTTAAAATGTAATGTCACAAGATTATCTTTCGAATAAAAAATAATTCATGTCAATCGAATAATACATCGTTGTTTTATTGCAATTTAAAGTTCTATACCTCTCAAAAAAACACCCTTTACAATACATGCTTTCATATGACATCTTTTGGGGCGGATAACATTGTTTCGATGCAGGGATTTTGCCCGACTTTCACAATTCAAGTGCAAATATACCACACAATTGGCTCTTTTTTTCCTGCTACCAATACGCAACCAAAATTTTTGCAAGTTTATTTCATGGGTGATAAGGAAGCACAAGTTAATAGGCGTTTTGAGTACGTACAAGGTGTGGAAAGAAATACGGTTCAAAAAATACAAGTTCTACATAATCACAACATTTTAGTGCATGAATTTAAAAGGGCTAAAGATAGAGTGACTAGCGATAATTACAAGGTAGTGATACACCCAGATCGTGTACCACGTGGTGAATACGAAAGACGATTCAATGCCCCAACCACAAATGAAATTGCTGCCTTAGTAGTTAGTAGTGAACGAACTGCGTCTCGGGACATCGTTATTCAGGCGCACGATGCACGACTTACCAGAGTTCCGGACACTCATAGATTTTATGATGCTCTCTCTCTCGCGCGCGCGCGAGTACCCGATAATTTTTTTGAAAGGACAAGAGGGATACAGTTTTGATATTCCTCAGATAAACCCATTTACAAAACAACCCATACCAAATAAAAGAGTGTCCTGCAAAGATTTTTATGCATATCATATTATGGTACGTCGCAACAATTTTAATTTATTGCTTCGATGTAGACTTCTCTATCATCAGTTTTTGGTGGACATGTACGTGAAAGTGGAGAGTGAGCGCTTAAGGTTTATTGCCTTAAACCAAACGAAACTGCGAGCAGAAAATTACATACATTTACAAGACGCGATAAGGAATGTTGCGGATTTAGATCCAAATAGCTTGGGTCAAATGGTAATTCTCCCGTCATCATTTGTAAATAGCGCGAGATATCTTCATGAATACACGCAGGATGCGTTCACATACGTGCGTAACTACGGGAGGCCTGATCTGTTTATTACAATGACATGTAATCCCGCCTGGCCAGAAATCACTAGAGAGCTCATTCCAGGTCAAAATTCAACGGACAAACATGACTTAACAGCCAGAGAATTTAAAGTAAAAGTTCAAAAATTTGTTGCTCTACTTACAAAAGGTAAAATATTTGGTGATATGAAGTGCTTCATGTACTCAATCGAGTGGCAAAAAGAGGTTTGCCTCACGTGCACTTACTGCTGTGGTTAATGGAAAAATTACGCCCAAACCAAATTGACGAAATCATAAGTGCGGAGATACCAAACCTAGAAACTGATCGGAAGCTCTATGATACTGTAACCAAAAATATGATTCACGGTCCCTGTGGTGCACTAAATCCGTCATCACCATGCATGAAGGAAGGAAAATGTACCAAAAAGTATCCAAGGGGACTTTTAAAAGATACTAAAACCAACGACAAAGGCTACCTCTGTACAAGCGTACAGCACCAGAAGATGGCGGTCATACGTTAGCTCAAAAACCCCGAGGTGGAATACAGGAAATATTGGTTGACAATAGCTGGATTGTCCCATATTCTCCTCTTCTCTCTAAAATTTTTAATTGCCATATAAATGTAGAGTTCTGCAATACGGTTAAGGCGATAAAATATATTTGTAAATATATAAACAAAGGTAGCGACCAGGCTATTTTTAACATCCGACAGCAAGATAATGTTAATATTGATCCGAGAGATGAGATGCAAACATTTCGAGCTTGTCGATATGTTGGTAGTAACGAAGCAGCGTGGCGAATATTGGGTCTGCCTCTGCATGAGAGACACCCAACAGTCATTCATCTTGCGGTACATCTGCCCAATGGAGAGCGGATTTACTTCACTGAGAACAATTTTAGAGAGAGAATGGCCACACCACCTAAGACGACACTAACTGCATTTTTCCAGCTTTGCCAAAATTATGCATTTGCAAAAACATTACCTTATGTTGACGTACCCCTCTACTATACATGGAACGTATCGTTGAAAGAATGGAAACGTCGTGTACAAGGAACACATGTCAACGGCTGGCCAGGTGTGAAGGCAGGAGAGGCTCTTGGACGCATTTACACAGTGCAGGTTAGTAACTTCGAATGTTACTGTTTGCGAATACTGCTGAATGTAATACAGGGCCCCACTAACTTCTTAGATCTAGAAACAGTTGACGGCCAAGAATTTGAAACTTTTCGTCAAGTGTGCGAGAAGTTGGAGTTGTTGGAAGATGACAACCACTGGGATGCCACAATGGAAGAGGCCGTACTATGTCGCTCTCCTTCGCAAATAAGAGAGCTATTTGCAATATTAATATGCACTTACGGTTTATTCAATTCACTTTCAACTATGGGATAAGTATAAAGTTGCGTTATCAGAGGATATCTTGCACAGATTTGAAAAGATGGATCAAGTCAACTATGATCTATGCTTGAATGAAGCGCTGATACATATAGAGGATAAAATAATAAGGATTTCCGGAAAGAAGTTGTCCGACTTTGGTATGCCCACACCACAGCGTCGAGGAGAGCTGTCGACCGATTTGATCAAAGAGCTAAGCTACAATATCGCATTATTAGATACTCAGGTCAGGGAAACTGAGCCACGCCTACTACCTGAGCAAAAAGACATTTATAACAAAATATTACAACGAGTTGAGCTTGGTGAGGGCGGTCTTTTTTTTCTTGATGCCCCGGGTGGTACAGGCAAAACCTTTTTACTTAATTTGCTTCTAGCAAAAATTCGTAAGGACCGTAATGTTGCATTAGCTGTGGCTTCCTCTGGAATCGCTGCAACATTACTGAGCGGTGGACGGACGACACACTCGGTTTTTAAATTACCTCTTAATCTGGCAAGCGAAGAAACCCCAACGTGCAACATCAGTAAGAACAGTGCTCGCGGCGCCCTGTTGCAACAATGTAAGCTGATCGTGTGGGACGAGTGCACTATGTCACACAAACGCGCCATCGAGGCGTTTGATCGCTGTCTACAAGACATTCAAAACAATCGAAAGTTGATGGGTGGTGTGGTAGTGTTATTGGCAGGGGATTTTAGACAGACTTTACATGTTATCGAGAGAGGCACTGCAGCAAACGAAATTAACGCATGTCTTAAAGCATCATATCTGTGGACCAAAGTTGAAAAGCTTTAACTTGCCACTAACATGCGAGTCCAGTTATTCAGTGATGTTGAGTCAGGAGCATATGCTCAAAAACTCCTATAAATTGGTGAAGGCCATCTAGACACCGACCAAGAAGGTATGGTTCTTTTCACACACCAATTTTGTCACGTTGTGGAGTCGGAAGACGAACTCATTGATCATGTTTTTCCGAATATGCAACAACATATTTTCGACGAAAAATGGTTGCTTGAAAGAAACGCTTTGGATTTATCTGGGGTGCCACCACATAAGTTGGAATTGAAGGTAGGTGTACCCGTTTTGTTAATGCGCAACTTGGACGCGTCAAGATTATGTAACGGTACTCGGTTGCGAATCACCGAACTAGGAAGGCATATTGTGAAGGCCACAATCTTAACTGGAGAGGCCAAGGGAGACAATGTTCTTATACCAAGCATCCCAATCACACCCAATAACTTACCATTTAATTTTAAATGCCTGCAGTTCCCATTAAAAGTTGCATTTTCAATGACTATCAACAAATCGCAAGGCCAAACCTTAAAGGTAGCAGGCATACATTTGGGCTCGCCATGTTTTTCCCTCGACCACCTCTACGTGGCTTGCTCAAGGGCTTCTGAATCGCAAAATGTGCATGTTTATGCTGAACGAAAAAAATCGTTTAACAGAGTTTATAGGAGTATATTGCAATAGCTACCTATAACTTTTGCATTACTTTCAATCATCATATACAGCCGTACATCTATCAACACAAAATATAGGATTTATAATACTTATCAGTGAGATCATCATCAAAATTACTTGGATTCAGTTTACATACATTGCACAACATGGAACAAGGGTCTCTCAAAGTAACTCTGTCTGTCTGTTACTTTGAGAGACGCCTTCACGACTAAACCGTAGAACCAATTTTGATGAATTTTGGTATAAAGATAGATAGAGAGGACCTTGGAGAAGAAAATAAAAGCTACTCGAAGGACTAAGTCGCGGGCACCAATTATATAATGTATATACGTATCTATGTAAATAAACTGTACTCTAATAAACTTAATTTTCTTAAATATATGGTTTTTTTAGTATTCTTTAACATGAAATTCTTTTAGCACGAAAAAAAATTCATACCCTCTCAGTTTTGTGTTAAACGATTTTCACTACATGTAAATTTTCTATAAACTATTTTAATGATCCGAACTTTAAGATTCCTTAATGCCATTTGTTTATCTAAAAAGTAAAAATAGATATTTGCATGTATACATGATCTCGCTTCACTCCAACACTTTTCAACCGATCACTATGAAAAATGGCATGTATATGTATTTTTTATGGAGAAGAGTTTTGTGCTATCTTCTTTATAATTTAAGGAACGGAGTTGCTTGCGAAAATACAATTTTAACACTAAAGTAAATACAACAGAAAGTAATAATAACGTATTACACTTCTAAATATAAATTTTTTACACTACTTTAAGCGTTCATTACACAAAGTTTGTAACAACGTTTTGCTTCTGCTGGGCAGAGATTAGCTTAGGAAGGTGTTTTCGAAAATCGACCCACAAGAGACTTAATGGGCGTTATAAATTTAAAAAAAATCATTTTTATCAGTTATTAGATTTACAGACTTAAAATTTAACAAACATGTGTTTTATTTTTGTTTAATATGCATTTCGAGTAAAATTAACTCATTAAAAACTTCTTTGTCCTTCAAACTATATTGTTTAATTTTTCAATTCACCCGTGCGAAGAACGGGTATACTAGCTAGCGTATCAATAAATGTGATGTCCCAAGATAGCTGAGTGGAAGTGATTTCAAAAAAAGAACAACAGTTTTTGATGTATTTTAGAAACTTAAAGTTGCTAATGGCAACAGTAGAGTTTTATGTTGTTCTGATTAGTGTGAGAAGAAAAATGGCTTTGAGCTATTGTTTTTGAGTCTTAGAAAACTAATAACAAGTAAACATAAAATTAATAATTTTATTTGAATTTTAACGCCATTTTATACTTTTTCGGTGTTATTTTTGAGATGTTAAAACAATAGATTAAACTGACTAATCACGATTCTTCTGATTTCGAACTCCATAACGGAACAGGAATTTTGAATTCCGTTAAAAGTATTTCTCTAAAAAAATAGGACGCTTTGATTCTCCTAATTTAAGGTTAGGACTTCTATGGATAATTCGGGTTAATGTCTTATATTTATTTCAGTAACCACATGAATGTTTTTTTAAATATAAATTTATAAATATTTAGAAATGCATTTAAGGAAGAGTTATGATAATAAACAGCAGCTAAGCAATGGAAAGACTGATACTATAGCGATGAAATTAAATGGAAAACACATGCCATGTATAAAGAAACTACACAAAATAAGAATTCGTTGTTGACAAACGAAATCAAAATTCCCATCTATTGTATGGATTCAAGTCATTTCGTAAGCATAAAAAATGGGTATTTTTTTTTTAATTCCTACTATTTGTTCTCTCTCTCTCTCTCTCTCTCTCTCTCTCTCTCTATATATATATATATTTATATATATTGTTAATTTTCAATCGTTAGTAAGTCACTTTCTATTCATTCATTCAAGTTCAAATACATTTTTTAACTTGTAGTGGATGAAATTTGATGCTAATATATTTTTATCAAATATTTTATCATTAATTCAATGCTTCTTAAGCTTTCGATATTTGCGACATAATTTTCAATAAAAATTTCCATCGTGCCCCCCCTCCATAAAATAACAATGTATTGAATCCAATAATTATGTACTTTGATTCTAAGGCTACAGTATGAACTTAATTATAAACAGTACAAATTATCAGGATAAGTATTAAACTTTGTACACACACACACACACATGTTGCTTTTAAGTCAGAATTTTTAAGTAAGTCACTTTAAAGTAGGATAAGTAATATGTCTTACACTAATTTTTTTAAAATTGGAACAGATTGAAAAATAATTTTTAAATAAGTTAAATATTTATTTTCCTCTCAGTAATCCCTTTTCTATCCATTCAAAAGCCATCCGGAATTCCTACGGTGGCTGCTTTAATTGTTTGAATATGTTCAACATTAAATACATTTGTCGATTACAGCGCCTCTATAAATAAAATCGTTTTGTAACATCGAATTAATGACGACTCAAAAAGTTAACAGATTAGAATATACCGATTGCACATCCAGATTAAAACGTTTAAGAGATTTATATAATTAATATTTCAAATTAAAATATCCATTAATATCACGCTGATCATATAGCAAAACATTTACCGTAAAATTCGGCGTGTAACACGAACTTTCAGCAATTGAAATTTACGGGTGCGCGTTTTACGTCGAGTATAAGAAATGAGAGTCTTACAAATAAAGAAAGATAAACAAGGGGGAAAAAATGCGAATTCTACATACATCGAAATACTGCTTATTTAAAAGAAATGACATTCCTCTTATGAATTTAAAGAGTTACAGTTCTAAAAGTATACTATTTTTTCCTAAAGCTTGAAATATTACCTAGAATAAACGACTTTAAAACATAAGAGCATTGTGCACGTACATTTCAAGTGCTTTCGTGAAAAAGTGGGCTCGCATTATACGGCGAATATACCTTCAATTTTAAAATTTCAGATAGGTGCACGTTATACGGCGGTCCGTGTTATACGCCGGATTTTACGGTGTATAAATATATCACATATGCATCATAGTATTTATAGAAATAATCAGTAGCATTTTTTAAATTAAAAATTAACAATTGGAGCAAATTATAACTCGGAAAATCACAACATATAATTTTTTTTTAACGAACGTTTTTTAATTTTTTAAAGGTTAATTTTTTTGTTTCTATCTCAATTAAAAAAAAAATGCTCTAAATTTTTAATAACTCCTTTCTCTAAATATTACTTAATTAGATGCTTTTCCTTTTGTTTCTGATTAAATTTTTGACAAAGTGCAGAAATTTATTCTGTCATTTTTTTAAGTGCACTAATTTTGAGCGTGATTAAGTAATAATGGGAATTATTAATTGTCTTAATATTTCTCAAGCTCGATTCTAAGGACTGGGAAACGTGATTAGAATACAATTGTCAATTTGAGATGGAAAAATATAAATGGCTCAATTAACCAAATAAAATTTTGTGTGTGTGTGTGTGAATGCGGTTTTACTTTTAACATTCCAAATATATTTGCCAAAAATTAACGCAGCAAGCTGATTGATTAAAGCACTGCTGTATGACTTACATAGCATTTTAATTTTACAATGCTGTATAATCTTATTATAGCCCACCCCTTGGTGAAGATGTTTTTCAAGTCGGGCCAAAATGGCGCTAAGGCGCGTTTTGCAAAGTCGCACTGGAAAAACAAGGCATTTCGTCCGAATTAACAAAAATGGAAAACATTAGAACTTTAAGAAAGAATTCGAGTACTTCTAAAAATAGATACTTTTTAAAACTTACGGAACACAATTCCATGAAAAACTTAACTTTTCAAAAATAGGAAATGGAGAGTATTCTAAAAAAAAAGAGGAATGGGAAACTTCGAAAGAGAATTTTTTCAGACGTTACGAACAAATTCAATAAAATCTCGGCTTCCAAAAATAGGAAATTAAGAGCATTCTAATAAGTAAAAATTTATATCAAAAGTTCAAAAAGGGAACATTCTTTTCTAACTTTTGAAAATAGGAAATCAAAAACATTCCGAAAATAAGGAATCGAAGCTCATTGGAGAAAAATTGAAATTTTTAAGACGTTAAGAACAAACGAATGAACAAATTCAGCTTCTAAAAGAAGGAAATTATGGACACTCTAAAAAGAAAAAAATTGATATCCGAACGCGAGAATGGAAATTTCTTCTTAACTATTGAAAAACAGAAAATTAAGAACATTATAATAAGAAGAAATCAATGTTCGAAGGAGAAAAATTGAAACTTTTACAACTTTATGAGCAAATTCTTGTTGCGTGATTTAGCTTCTTAAAAAAGATATTAAACACATTCTAAAGTTACTCAAATGGCTTTTGCCAAACCATGTACCTTTCCACGATTCTTTCCTCCTTTCGAACGGCATCTCCAATATTTTAATTTTCCCCGTAAGCACCATTTAATAATTACCACCTTAATATCATTAATATTTCTAACTTAAATTTATTTTACTCTTCTCTAAATAACTAGTATTGTTCTTTAAAATTCAAGATCATGCAATCAATCCCAAGAGCTCACTTCCATTCGCATTTCAAAGCCACACCTCTGAAACCGGTTTCATCCAATCATATTGGATCTCACTTGAAGTCACGCCCACCCCTCCAACAAAGTTTCAACACAATGAACATCGCAGTTCCAGATAGAGGGCTGAAGACTGCTGGCGCAGTCTAGATACCTCAGATTTTAAAAATCATCGCACATCTATTTTTATAATATTCAATTTATTTTGCACTGAAAAATTGAATAAGGCATCACCTGCATTTAAAACATGAAGAGAATGGAGATTTGATCCCAGTAAGTTCTCTATTATTTATTGTATCTACAGCGATTCAAATCGAGAATAATAGTGTAGTGTTTTTTCGACATTCAGCAATGTCTTCACTTAAACACTTTACGCATTGCCACTTTCTAGTTCTTAAACGCAACTCGAATCAACATTGATTGAATTTTTCGTCTAGCCTGCTCTTAATTTCTCGTTCCTAAGAAAGGAACTTAGCTTTATAACTCTTGTCGTTGAGAGGCTCCTTTAAGGGTAATCCGATCGTCAAATGAAATTGGAAAAAGTTATTTAAATAGTTTCTTTTAAATAAGTGGTAATAATGATTAAAATTATATTATTTACATTATAATTTTACATCATTACCTTGAAATGCACTCCGACTTCATAGTGATGAAAAAAAAATTTTGTTTCATCTACTTCTCCAGTTTATTAATTGTTTCTTAAGGGATGGAGCATTGGATAGGAAGGGGGGAACTCTCGAAACGCCGATGAATCCGAACAGTGACTCCATTGTTGCATAGCTTAAATCAAATTAATTTCAAATAGACAGCAAAGAACTCAGTTCAGTAACTCTTCTAGTGTGGATGGCATTCTAAATCATCCCTACTGATATGATCAAAAATGCTAAATAAGTTATGAAATCTCTTTGGAAGAAATTCGAACACTTTCTCATTGATATACTGCGCCCTCTAAGTGGACCGGAAGGAATGTATTGCTATCTCCAAAAGAAATTATTATATTTATGGCACAAGTTCGGAAATCTTTTTTCTTATAACATCTTTATTCTGATACCCTTCAAGGAAGCAATAAACTAGACATTTCGTGCAGTGTACTTCCGTGGCAAATATATAACAATAGTGCAATTTACATTGGTAAAAGATGTCCTGATGTAGCATAACTAAGAGAAAGTATCAGTGTCGAAACTCTCAATGTTCAGTTATTCAGTCGAGTTATTATTGAGTTTGCATTATCTTAATTTTCAAAATAATGGTAACATTTATTCGAAACATTTTCAAAAAAAATTATGATTTTATTTTACTACTAAAAAGTCAAGAAAAATTCCTTCCGCGTTTTTACCAAACCTCCTTCATTTTTATTGCTTTTGATTCGTGATAATTGTCCATTTGATCTAGTAGTAAATGTTTCGATTTGGATCTGGATTATGTTCATGAATTTCTTTTAATTGATCAAAATTCTTAAGTTTTTCATAGTTATCTAAGAGCTTGGATAGGGCGTTAGTCCAAGAAGTGTTATATTTCCACTGCCGGTTTATCCACTGGGCGCTTGGGATTGGGCCCCAGGAGGGTCAGGATAAGGTGGACTTAACCAGACTTTCTTGTTATAAATTTCGATTTTCCAGTGCCAAGGGGGCATGTAGATGTTTTGCACCCAGGGACCGAAATGAGCTTAAATCAGCACTGAAAACTACAAAATTATGGAATCATTATCCGAATTGTTTTTCAGGTCCACTAGGAAATAAACAAAGCTTTCTCTTAATTGATATGTCAATTCAAAGGCAAAAGGTGAAATGATATAGGCAGATAGTTATTAAGAACTAGTAACGAAAGTCGTAGCTCGGCTTACGATGTTGTATTCTTTCAGTTTTATGATTTGTCAGAAAAACACGCTTTCATTCTAAAAAAATCATTCTCTGCCACAGGATTCAACAGCTAGAACTACCATAGTAACGAATAAACTGTATTTGTGTTCATACACGAGTGCAAAATAAATAAATAAAACACAATTAATACAATTAAATATTATGGCAAATTTGAGTTTTATAAAGGAGTTTATAATTTTCTGCTCTAAAATTTAAAATATTTTCTGATCGGCAAATTTATGCCAAGCAATAATTTTCAGATGATTAAAACGTCGTTACGGAAGTATTGAAACAAAGAATTTGGTCAGACGTATTTTGATTCTTTTTTGAATTCCTGATTTCATGTGTTTTATATTATAGCATAATAGATTGTTAAAAATTTCTCAAAATTTTTGAGAGGTTTACTTTACTTCCCTTAATAATTATCAGATAATTTGCACCGTTATGGCATTTTTTTAAAATTTAATTTTCCATTAGTGAAAGCATCATTCGAAAAAGGGTCCAATTTTTTGATAGATAATAACTGCTATATGGCTCATAAGATACATACATTGTAGTGAACACTATAGCAATGGAAAAAAAAGTTGACTTCGTCAGGGATCGTTGACGGTTCAAATTGGAGCACATGATCTCCGAAGAGGTCTTAATCTCCGTTCAGTCAAAAATTGGGGGTTGACAGTCAAATCAGTGAATTGCCCTTTTTTGTTAATTAAAATATTTTAAGATTTAAAAAAGTTGCCAGTGTTGATTAAAATTAATAAGAAAAAAAAGCTGGAAGCTTTTGTTTGTGTTGTAGGTGCGCTGTGCCTGCTGACTCCGTCTTCGCAAGCAAAGATCGTTAGTCAGCGGCTTGCGATGAGAATTCCGGACGAAAGGGAGGGGAAACGGCGAACCGTAACTCTCCGCTGCTCGTTCCGGATGAAGTGGGGAACGGAACGGAAATTAGAATTTTCAGGTGCCAACGCCGAAGGCGTTTATACCTAGTATGAGAAGAAAAGGAAATCCATGATGAAAAATAAAAAATCAACAACCCCTCAAAAGGAGGGGGAATGAACGAGATGCCTACTACGCCAGCCGAACGAGCTGGGTTAACACCCAGAAACAGGTTGGTGACGTAGTGGCATGAATGAAGGGAAGGACCAGGGAAGAAAATCCATCGTCAAAAGATGTACATGGAGGGGGAGGTGACAGCCAGAACTGACCCTATTTCGATTTGCAGTAGAGCATTTGATGTTGTAGATGTTTGAAATTAATGTGTATTTGTTGAGTTACGGCGGTTTGAGCGGTAGCTGCCATTTTGCTGTGGCATAGGCGTATTTCAATTTAGGATGTGGATAAGTGAACATTGTTTGTGCTCGAATTATTGATTGTCGTGATTTTCAATAGATCTGAAAACATTCCTAGCTAACTTAGTAATGTAACTAGAAATCGGCTCCATGTGTAGGTCGTAGTGAATAACATCATTTCTAACGTACCAAGGCGCGTTAGTGATGAGTCGGAGTAATTTGTTTTGGATAACTTGGATTTTTTTTTCATGTGGGTGGCAGCCGCTGCTCCCCAGACAGGAGAAGCGTATGTTATAATTGGGCGCAGAACTTGCTTGTATAGAATGACTTTGTTTTCAAGGGAAAGTGGAGAATTCCTCCCTACAAGGGAGATAGCTAAATGAATTCTCCCCCAGAATTTTTCTGAGAGACAGTCGATATGCTTTTGTAAGTTAAGCGGCTTTCCATGTGTAGACCCAAGTAACGAACTACCGAGACCCACTGTATGTTGTCTTCAAAAAGAGTGAGTTGAAAAGGGGGATCAATAACTCCCCATTTTCTGAATATAATTGCTTGAGACTTGTCAACATTAATTGCAATTCTCCATTGTGTGAGCCAATCTTGTAACTTGTCAAGGAAGTTTTGCATGTTTTTAAGTGTGTATTTGAGCTGGGTACCTTGCGTAAGCATGGCGGAATCATCCGCGAACAGGCAAGTACTGACGGTGGGGTGTTCTGGGAAGTCGTGTGTGTAAATGTTGTATAAACTGGGGGACAGGGAACTACCCTGGGGGTTCCACTTTTTGAATAAGTCCATTAGTAGAAAGTGTGTTATTTACACGGACCCTAAAGGACCTGTTGTGTAAATAATTGTGAATAATTTTAATTAAATATCCAGGGAATTTGAGTTTGATGAGTTTGTATGTGAGGCCATCATGCCACATCTTGTCGAATGCTCTCTTAACATCTAAGAAAACACCGACAGTGTAGAATTTGTTAGCGAACCCTTCGTTTATAATATTCGTAACTCGTATAAGTTGGTGTAGCGTTGAATGGCCCTCCCGGAACCCGCATTGTTCCGGGGAATGCAATCTATGGCTTTGCAGTGTGTTTGAATTCTTTTTTAAGATTATTCTTTCGAAAACCTTAGCAGTGGTACTTAATAAAGAGATCGGCCTATAATTTTGACTAAATTTATGGTCCTGATTTGGCTTAGGCAACATAACTACGTTTGCTTGCTTCCACTGTGTCGGAAAGTGATTTTTAATGAGGCATTGATTGTAGATTTTTGTTAAGTGTGTAATAGCATTTTAAAGTTAAGTATTTAAGTGCAATATTTGAATATGGTCGGGACCCGCAGCTTTGCGGTTCTGCAATCTTAATAATGCCTCGGACTTCAATAGGGGAAGTGAGGGGAGGTGTGAGTGTTGTGAAGTTGTCGAAGTAGTTACAAACTACATTTTCGACTTCTTCGATCTTGTCGTCACAGTAGGGTTCAACATTTTCCCGAAAAGTGACTTCAAGTGTGTCTTTGAAAGCCTCCGCTTTTTCGAAATCAGAATAAGCCATTCCTCCTGGACCATGGAGAGGGGGAATGACCGTTGCTCTTTTAGTGATTTTCCTATGTAAATTGTACAAGGAATTATCCTGAGGGTTTAAAGTTAAAAGAAGATCTTTCCAGGTCCTGTTTTTTATGTGCTTCGATTTCTTTCCTGATCTGTCTAATGAGAGCGTTAACTTCGCGTTTGTATGGTTGATATCTGGTGTTGTTCCAGAGTTTTCTGAATCTATTTTTTGCTCTGATAAGCTCTCGTATGTTTTCAGGAAGGCGGAGGTGAGGTGTGTTAATTACCCTAGTGGACGTGGAAGCAGAGATCGCATTCGTAATTACGTCGGTGAAATTTTGAACGGCCGTATCCAAATTGTCTATTTGGGGATTTTCCGGAACGTTGTGATAAAGAATCTCCTGAAACTTAATCCAGTTTGTAGATTTAAGAGTTGTAAGAATCGGTGGTAAGATGTTATTTGTTATGAAATCAAAAATCACTGGATTGTGATCACTGCTAAGGGCATTTATAGTGAAAACATCAGTGTGAGCCAAGTTAGCTGCAAAGCCGATGTCAAGAATGTTGTTAGTGTGCCAGGCGTTGAAATGAGTTGGAGTGTCAGGGGCGATAATATCCAATGCGGACCCGACGGCCCAATTGCATAAAATATTACCATTTGTGTTAGACCTGCCTGGGTTCCAGCTCGAGTGTTTCGCATTAAAATCACCGAAAAGAAAGGCTTTGTTGCTGTGATTGAGAATTGCGTCCAGTTCAATAGTATTAATGGAGCCGTGTGGAGGTCTGTAAATACACGCCACCGTGATTTTAGTGTTGTTTCCTACATGTAGAATAACAGATGTATTTTCAAATGTGTTTGAAGTATTGACGATGGCGTGATGCCTAATGGAATTTTTAACGAAGATGGCAGTGCCGCCCCCGCGGTGTGTTGTACGATCACTTCTGTGACAAGTGTAGTTTGGAATGCTAACTCGGTCCGCAGGACGCAGGTGTGTTTCTTGTATCCCGATTACGTCGGGGTTGTAGTCAATGATAGGATGAAGTGGGGCCGACGGAGCGGCCGTATTTAAAGATCTTAGGGTGACTAGTTCCCGTCCAATGGGGAGGCAGCAACTCGATTGGGGGTGTGGTCAGGCAGCAAAACGTTTCTCGGTCGATTGAAATGAGGATCGGGGGTGTAGATTTCTATCTTTCGTAGAGTCCTGTTGTCAATGGATTCTAAATTATTGAAAAATTTTTCGGCAATTTTTCTAATGGTTGCCTTGATGGTTTTGAGACGCAACGCAAATCGAAGATCTGCGTTGCGTACAAACCATGGGGAGTTTGTGATCTGTCGGATGATAACGTTTTGGGATTGCTCTAGAATGTTAATATTTGTTCGGGCTGGAATGAAACAACGAATCATGATCGCTTTAGATTGTAAGGGGCAGAAAAAAAAGCGCCGAAAAAAACACATAGGAAGGAGGGAGAACGAGAAAGGCGAGACAGGGAAGCAAATGATGTAAAATGGGAAGCGTGGCTTCGATGCATTTTTTATTTGAAAGTGAGTTCATACACAATATAATTAAAGTTTAACACTGTTTTGATATTTATGCGTATTAAAAACATATTTTATTAAATACTCAGGTTATGAAAAGGATGAGATATTTTATGATAACTCCTTTATATTTTAGCACTAAACGACGTAAGAAATTAGCATAAAATGTTAGTATTGAAGACACCTAAGCGATTGCATTTTCTACATTCGTTTTTCTTGTTTGTGTTTATGTGTTTCACATTTCTATGCAAATAAATTCCACATTTCTTTATTAAAATTTTATCATGAAATTATAGTTCTGAGTAGATAATTTTGGCTTACTTCTTTCCCGGGTTTATATTGGATAATTCTTAAAAACTCTTCCAGTTTGCTCCATTTTTCGCTTTGAGCGTATCAGTAAAATGTGTTTGAAAATATTTTTTGTTAAAATCCCTAAAAATACCTTTCTTCCACCTCCTCAACCCAAAAGAAGTAATTATATTATCGTACAATAGACATATATGTATAGACAAAATACACTGCTCAAAAAATTAGGGGGCCAACAAAAAAGTGAAGAAATTATTGTACGATTACCATGCATGGCCCTAAAATGGAGTGTACCGGTGTAGCAAAACAAAAGAAACAAAAATCAATTGTATGGAACTTTAATTGTCTGCTATGGTATAAAGAACATGAAATGATGCTTTAGGCCAACAATTTGTTACATGTAAATGACAAAAAACAGATGTCTTAGAACTAATACTGTATGTTTAGTATGGGGTATGGTTCCACATTGTGAAGATTGTTGATCACCTGTTTAGCATGAAGGCGATGAAGTTATCGGTGACACTTCGGAGAATAACTGTTCCTTTTGAAGGAAGGAAGGTTCGTTCTGAATACCTTCCGTTCCGAACGAATGCAAGTACGTTATCGATCACGCCAAGACGATCGTCTTCGCGTGATGTTGGTACTAGTTCATATAGATATCACACCGCCACATGTCTATGTCTTATCAAATCTATCGACCGAAATCCATCGAGTAAAGCTGAATAATGCGATTATAATATTCACTCACTCACTCACACTCAAAAGATCAGCCGAAAAGTTGAATTTCACCACTGAAAAACAAAAGCTTCAACGAAATCACAATTTCTGCACTTATTTCCTTTTCCTGGTTTTCGATCTTATGTACGTTGATTTGCATATTAAATTGTCTTCTGTTTTCTGAAACATTATAGATTACAGATGTTTTGTTTTATGTTATTTAAGAGAAGAAATTTTTGTGTAATTTCGTTAAATTTATATGCTCCCCTAATTTTTTTGAGGAGTGTATGTAATTATATTAAGTTGGGGAAAGAGAAATTCATTATTTTTTCGGTAGAAGGCCGTAGTGTCGATATCTCGTAAAGGATCGATCAAACAATTTCAAATTTATGCTCGTTGTCAAGATAACACATTTTGCACTAAAAAATTATTTTGCCTCTTTTTGCTTAGTCTATTCAGTTGTGAGTTTGAAGGTGTGAAAAATGGAAGTCAAGAAAGAGAAAATTCAGTTCTTTTTACAGTTTTTCTTTGATAAAAGCGAAAATGCAAGCTAGGTGGATTAAATTGCGAATGGTGTTTATGGCGCCGATACTGTAACAGCTAATTAAGTGTAATTTTGGTTTCATCGATTGCGTTCAGGTATTTTTGAAGTTAAAGATGCACGTCGTACAGACAGGCCTGTTGTCGATCAAATCACAGAAATAATCGAAATTGACAGGCATGTTTGTAGTCGTAGCTTCTCCCAAGGGCTAAAGATCGATCATAAAACAGTTTTAATCCACTTGCGCAAAGTTGATTTTAAACAGAAGCTCCATGTTTGAGTGCCACACCAATTGACACCAAAAACATGATGGATAGAATTTCCATCTGTGAAGCCTTGGCCAAATGGAATGAAAACGACACATTTCTTAAATGGATGGTGACTGGGGATGAAAAATGGGTAACGTACTACAACATTGTGCGAAAACGATCGTGGTCAAAGTGTAGTGAAGCAGCTCAAATAGTGGCCAAACCAGGACTATTGGCCATGAAGGTTATACTGCGTTTTTCGTGTGACTGGAAAGGAATAATTTATTAGGAGTTGCTTCTGCAAGGCGAAACACAAAATTCAGATTTCTACTGCCAACAACGGTACCGTTTGAAGCTAGCGATTGACCAGAAATGGCCAGAATTTGCCAACAGAAGAAGTGTTGTGTTCCAGTACGACAACGCCAGGCCACACACTTCTGTAGTCACTCACAGAATCTCCGGAAGTTGGTTCGGAAATTTTATTCATCCACAATATGGTTTGGATCTGACACCAAACGATTATCAACTTTTTATCGTATTGCAAAACTTTCTGAGTGATAAGAAATTGGGATCAAAAGAAGATTGTGAAATTTGATTACTAGATGTTTTAGCCAATAAGGGCCAAGAATTCTATGAGAGAGGTATTATGAATCTACCTTTAAAAAGACATATTTGACGGTGCATATTTGACCCAAATTGGACATAAATAATGGCTTGATTTTCATGCAAAATAATGGATTTCTTTTTCTCCAACTAAAAATTATAGCACCCTAAGTGACTACTACAACTCGGAAATATTAAAAGTCAGAGAGAGAGAGAGAGAGAGAGAATTCGATTAAAAGTCTCAGATTAAAAAATAATTGAACAACACAAATGAAAAGTATGAAGTTAAAAATAGCAGCAATTAGCATTCCTTTAGAAATGCATGCGATACCTGATTAATTCAGTATTTACTTTATTTATTTATTTATATTTGCATTATAACAGTGATGGCGAACCTATGACCTATGGTTCAGACACTGAGCCAGGATTCCTAGGCAAACAATTCTTTATTTACGCGGGTTTATTTAGATTTTTAATTTGTGTAGATTATTAATATTCTATTTGTATTTTTTCAAATATTGCATTGACACAAAAGCAATATAAATGTTGTCAATAATCTTTAGTTTGAACATTATGGTTCCAAAGTCACGCAAATGACAAAAAATGTATATGAACGTATGTAATATTTGAAATAAAGCAAAACTGTTTACAAAATATCTAATTAAGTATATAAGTTTACTGACATTTCGTTTGTCGAAAAAAAATCGACGAACCAAATCCTAAAGCACTTTGTTCAGTTTAAATGCACTTTTGTAAGGCAATGTACATTTTTATTTGCAGAAACAGACTTCCCTAACCTATTAAGACCCGAATTATTTTTATCTTCAAATACTGAATTCTTCTTGTTATTAATACTATATGTACACCAAAAAACATTGAAAAAAATAATAAAAAAATTCCCGCTCCCTTTCTGGAAGGCAGACGGTACCCGCACGATTGTGCGGGTTCGGCATTATCTGTGAAATAGGTCACCCATGACGTTTTGTGAGTTATACATTCTTAGCTCTAAGTTATAAAAGAAACAATCTTAATTGAACTAAAATTGTTACCAAAAAGGAAATTGTTGATTAAAATTAACTGATTTATTAATTTATTGTTTATTCACTGCAAAAATGCTTTGTTATGTTTTTGACAAGTATGAATAACCATTGCAATTTTCACATGTTTTCGAAATTCTTCCGTAGTTTTCAAATCTGCACTTGCGAGGCCTTGAAATACTATCAACACATAAAAAAGAGCCATACATGTAAAGTCTTTTATCCTAGAATGACCAGGATAAAAGCCGTGACATGTATAGCAGGTAAATTATAACGCTTCGATCTTTTTCCGAGTGGCATTAGAACACTGTTATCTTCATCACCAGTTAAAATACTTGTGTTAGTAGTTGGAGATCCTGATAACCACCTATCTATAACTTAAACTTTAAGTGATCCATTTTGATTTTTAGAGGAATTTTATTTAAGGGGTCACTTCACGAAAATCCATGAAATAATCGATTTTTCAATTTTGATTGAAACATAAAATACCATTCTTTTTCTTTCTAATGCAGTTGAAATTTTTGCTCTAGCTTAATTAGAAGTATTTTTAATATTTTTTAACAAAAGTTGTTTACATCTGTCAAACCCCAAAACCGCTGATTGCCACGCCCTCTGAAATCACAACAAAAGACATGCTTCTTTTCAGCCTTATCAAATGGTTTAAATTGATTAAAAGAATTTATTTTGATCAGCAGCTTATCCAGGAAAGAAGTGAAGTGAATAGTTATAGATGTTTGTTTACTTACAGCCTATTTTTTACCTCCTTAAATGCAACGGATTTCTGCGATCGTGTGGAAGTGTTTTCCATCAAAAACATTAATAAAACGTTTACAAAACGTTTTTTAAACTCTGTTTGTTAAGTAATAAAATGTTTGAAAAACGAAAGAGTTTGGAAAGAAATGTACAACATTCCAAACTTTTATGGATTTAAATATTGATAAGTCAGACAATTTCAACATAAATAAATCAGCATTAAAATCTAAGTTAGGTAAGTTTAATAAAGAGTATGTTCCTTTTTAGATTCATTTGAATGTTTCTGTGAAATTCCTGACATTATACTGTTCTTTTGTGCTTTTTTGAAACAACATTAATTACATAAAATTAATGTAAAAACCAAAAGTATTCATATAAATTTTGGTCACCAAATCTAGGGTTTGGCTACAAAATTGTTAATATGTTGTGACTTTTTGTGGTCTTATTCAAACATTTCTTAATACCAGGTTTTCTAAAACAGTAGTTAATCAAAAAAGGTACAAAATTATATGAAGTGGACACAATAGAATTTCATATGCTATGAGGTATATTTAAAAAGTAGCAGTTGATAAAATATTTTGCGGAGTTATGCATTTATCACTTACACCATAGTGGTTTTGTGATTCCATGCATACATTAAATAATGTGACAGAGAAAGTAACCAAAGTGTCTATGGCTTTAGCTGCTGCCGAAACAATATTTAATAATGGATAACCAAATGTACCAGAGGCTATCAATGGTACCTGGCTAAAAATAAGCTATATATTTCTAAATGGTGTTGTTACGGCAGTTAGTTTGGACACTGGGAAAGTTGTTGATGCTAAAATATTATCGCAGAAATGTTTGTGTAATTTTAACAGCGATGTACATAGCAATGAGTGTTCGGCAAGTTACATTGAAAATAGTAGGGGAATGGAAGTTGAAGAGGTGCACTTTTTTTTATCTCTCATCACTCGCAGACATTACACAATTTACGATATACACAATATTTGGACTATATGGGAACTCTAAAGCATACAAATCAGTTTTAGAATCTAAAGATATGTCAATATTGAACAATTAGAATGCGTTAATCATGTTGAGAAAATGATGGGGACATGACTTAGTGCCTTAAAATTAAAATTAAAAGACAGAAAGCTTAAAGACAAAAAATCTCTAGGATGCCGTAACGGCTTGACAGATGCTGAAATAAACAAATTGCAAAGTTACTATGTTTTGGCTCTTCAAAACAACTCGGGAAAATTTGTCAGCCATAAGGCAAGCTATATGGGCTATAATTTTTGATAAAATGTTCACAGGTTTGAATCTACGACACGGTTTATGCCCCATGGGATGTGACTTGTGGTGTAGATTTAATATGTCCACATACTGAAATGTTACACATACAAGCATAAACACGACTTAACTATTGTAATTAGGAATTGCATAAACAAAGTATTTAGAGGTCACGAATCTTGAACATTTATCTGGATGCTTGCTTGATAAAACTCAAAACATTAGTGAAAGCGGAAATAGTTTTGGTGTATAATTCCAAAAACTGTATTTGTGCAATTTAGAACTTCAAAAACTATAGTACATGAAGCTATATATCTATACACTGCTGGACAATTGCTAAGGACGGATAACACTATCATCCATAGCAACCACAAAATGAAAGGAAGCAAAATGTTGAAAATTAGAATGAGTGCGGGATATTAGTAAGAAGAAGTATGAGTATGCAAATTTTTTTTCTACGTCTGTTCATCACATGATAGCGTTCATAAGAGCTTTAAAGGTTTTGACGCGTGTGGACAGTTGTTGTTTCAAGTCAAAGTTTTACAGGAAAGATTTAATAGACGAACTTAAAATTTTTGGCATGTCTTCTCGACATCACATAGAAGATTTTATGCGTGTCCGAATTATTGGAAAGATCGAAGAAGGGCGAAAAATTACAGATGTTGTCAGGGAGTTCGACATCGCTCACAGCGTTGTTTCACGGTTGTGGAAGTCATTTAAGACTACTGGAATGTGTAGTAGACGGCACGGGGGAGGTCGTGTTAGAAGTACGACGCCTGCAGAAGACAGATATATCGTCCTATTAGCAAAAAGGAACAGGCGCACCACAGCTCAGCAGGCGGCAAATCAGTTTATTGCTGCCTCAGGAAAGCAGATCTCCCGAAAAACTGTTGCCAGACGTTTGAGGGGAGGAGGACTATACGCACGCAGACCTGTTGTGTGTGTCCCATTGATAAGACAGCACCGTACTGCCCGTTTGCAATGGTGTCGTGAGCATCACAATTGGACTGAACAGGACTGGGTATGCGTACTATTCTCAGATGAGAGTAGGTTCAATCTGTCATCGGATTGTAGACGCCAACTGATCTGGCGCGAGAGTGGTACTCCTTATCGTCCAGAAAATATCCAGGAAAAGGACCGATATCCGACATGCAGTATCATGGTGTGGACCGGCATCATGATCAATGGCCGCATGCGCCTACATGTGGTTGCGAATGGGACTATGACGGGCCAACGATACATTGATGAAGTTCTACTTCCTCATGTTAGTCTTTTCCGTGGTGCTGTCGGTGATAAATTTGTTTTTATGGACGACAACGCATCATGTCATCGAACACTCGCTGTTCAGGATTGTCTAGACAGCGAGGGTATTCAACGTCTCGTATGGCCAGCGCGTTTTCCAGATCTAAACCCCATTGAAAATGTGTGGGATGCTTTGGGGAGGGAAGTTGCTGGTCGAAACTATCCTCCGACAAACAAGAACACCCTCATCCGTGCACTCACAGAGGAATGGGATAAATTGCCTCAACAGCTGCTGGATAATGTTGTGCAAAGTATGGTACGACGTGTGGAATGTTGCATCACACTCCACGGTGGACACATCCCGTACTGATACCTTTCTTTAAGGTGCCTGCTGACTTTTTAGATGCATTGTTCCATTTCTCCGTACGCAGATCAAATGAACATTTTTTTTTTCTTTCAGATGTTTCACAGCTTTTGTACTTTCCAGAACAATAAATATTCTTTATTCTAATGTCTGAACAGTGTGGCAAAACTATATTTTATCCTACTAGGCCTCATGTCTCGTTTAATGTTATGCTACATAGCAATTTGTGATCCGTCCTTAGCAATTGTCCAGCAGTGTATAATCAAAGCTTCATTACCAAATTGAAAGTTTTAGATGTATTAAACATTCAACATCTGAATTTTACAATTGTCGAGCATTGCAAAAAGAAGATCATCCGTGTATTAGAAAAGCAGAATAGTCAGTTTTACAATGAACCAAAGAAGCCAGAATTAAAAACAAACAATTAAAATGTAGGCAAGAAGATGATCTTGCAGATGACACTAGCAATCCGAGTTATAGTTCTGGTATGCATTAGTTCATAGTAAGTTTTTACTTTAAATCACTATTTCTCAAAAGTGTAAATTTCAACACAAAAGGAACATGTTTGAAAAAACTACTTATTTTACAGCCTTGAAACTTTGCACATATGTTAACACTATACAAATAAATATTTTAATGAGAGGTTTTGTCAAAAAAATTATTAAAAAAATATTTATGGATTAAAATGTACAAGAATTTTCATCGTTTTAAAATTTTTGACGTGTTACTCCACATATGAATTTTTTTTAAAAAAACTAATCAAAATTTTGAAAAATGCTCCCATTAAAATAATAAAAACCAATACAATGAATACATACAAAAAAATTCATGACTGTACAACCAGCCAATTTTTAAAAAATGTTCCTTAAACATGTTAATTTTTAACATTACGGAGATTGGGAAAATGCTGCGTGAAGTGACCCCTTTGATATTGCATCTTGTTCGCACAGAAACCAAGAATTTGCAACAGCTAAATCAATGTAATGCATGTGTTTAGGAGAATTTATGGTAAAGAATGATCCAAAATTGTCTTTTCATGTCAAATACTACCATGTGTTTCTTCTCAACACTCTCATCTGAACTTGTTTCTTCTTTTAGTATATGCGATTCATATGTTTCGTTTGCAGCATTGTCATCATCCGAGAGATGACTAAGTTCTGATCTAAGTTCAATCTGATTTATTCATCAATTGAAAAATTTCTTCTGTGAGAATTCTTCTCCTTTTAGACACCTGAAATAGTTTTTGATGAAAGTTATATAACACAGTATGTATTCTATGAAAAATAATAAAATGTATCAGACAATTTTATTATTTAAACACACACACACACACACACAACACACATATATATATATATATATATATATATATATATATATATATATATATATATATATATATATTTAAACCACACCATACTACTAACACCGGAAAACCCAGATATTTTTTGTGAGGGTGGAAGAGATATGGATGCAGATATGTGTGGAGAGGATAAAAATGCCATACTCCTCAACAAACGTATGGGGAAAAAATTAATTGGAAAAGAGAGAGAGAAAGAGAGAAAGAAAGAAAAGGGACTCGTCCATTTCCACCCCCAAGAAAATTTGGTATTAATTATATAACTATATATTTCATTTTATGTAGGCTTTCACCAAAATTATAGAAACACACAGAAAAAAAAATTCTCATGATAAGTACTTATCTATACAGCTGCAGAGTCTTAAGTAACGCCCAACCCGCACGATCGTGCTGGTAACGAAATCCCGAGCAATAGAAGCCACATTAATAGAGTATATTTCATATTTTTTTCTATTTTACAATTATTTAAACATTAATACAAAAATTGGTATCCAAGCAATTAGAAATATATAGATAATTGCCTTTTTACGACTAATAAAAAGAAGACGTGTTTTCATCGTATTTCGTAGATTTGCCAGTTGAAAGTAAAACATGGACTACAACCACCGTGTGTTGATAAAAAATGATACTTTACACCTTCTACAAACGTGCAATCGTTGGATTGTTGGTTTTATTACAAACGACTATTCCAGAAGCAAAAATGTATAAGAATGTCTAAGCCGCACGATCGTGGGGGTTGGGTCTTAAAAGAATAACATGTATCTCGTCCCCGCTCTGCTTCACCTTGTGAGACGCCAGTGGGTGCCATGCGTAGGTCTGTTATTCTCGATGCCAGCAATTTTCGGCTCACAGTTTAAGGCGTTCCTGTACCAGTCAGTAACAGTGTTGAACTTGGCACCATCCATTTCGAACGCATTTCAAAGTAATATGTATTGATATGTGTGTATGTTAGGTATGTAATACAATGTTTATTCTCAAATTATTTTTTCTAAATATAAATACTTTTAATTGTAGCTCTGCACTATGCCGGCGGTTTAAAAAATTTAAATACAAGCCATACAAGTTCCAGGCCTTATCAAGCTGAATGGTTAAAAACATGGTGTGATTGAAATGAATAAAAGGGTTGTATGTGTAATTTGTAATGAAACAGTGACTTCACGTACAAATAATATAAAAAGACATGTTGAAACGCTGCATTCTAATCTCGAATCTCAACAGATGAAGAAAGAAAAGCGTATTTTTTTACAAAAGAAAAAAGAAAGTTCTTCTCACAGCAGTGTTTTAAGAAGATTATTGTTTCCAAAAAATAACATTACAGCTGCTAGTTTCCAAGTAGCCCATTACCACGTTAAGCCACTTTCACAAGGAGAATTTGTAAGAAAAAAAGGTTTTTTTTAAATGCAGTTTTACATTGTTTATTGATTTTAAAAAAATAACTTTATTACAAAGCGTATAAATAAGTTACCTATAAGTTGTAAAATAATTAAAGATCGAATTATAGGATTAGAATAAAATATTTTTTCGAGAATACATAACAACTTAAATTATGCAAATATGTATTCCATAGCTTTAGATGATAGCAATGATGTAAATGGTTATGTACACAGTTTCCAGTTTTTGATCGTTATAAGTATGAAATTATAAAGAAAGAGTTAATAAAACTAATAATGTTGAAAGGAATGTACCGGTCATGATATATTTAAAGAATTCGATATTGCATTTAAGGAAATGAATACGCCTTCAGAAAGTAGTTTTTGTAACAACAGAGGGTGCACCTAGTATGGTAGAGGAAAATATTAGATTTATTCAGAATCTTAAGCAAAATAGTTGACATTCTCTGATTGAATTTCATCGTATAATACACTAGCAAATTTTTTGAACTAAGTATGGTTTGAAATCATTTTCCACTGTAACTTTAGTTGTATTAATAATAATAAAACGCAAGATATACATAATTATAGACGCCAGATTACTTTATAAAAAGCAATTTGCATAACTCTTAGAGGAAATTGAATGCCACAATATTAAGAAATTTTGACATAAAACAATGTGGGATAACTTAGTTTCTGTCAAGTCCTCAATTTCTTTGTAACCTTATTAGAAGAAATTAAGGTCTTTTTAAGAGAAAAAGACAATAGTTTCTATGAATTATGCAACATACATTAGGGAGTCTAACCAAAGTCTCCCAATAAAAGTCAGACTCTTCAGATAGCGGGGGTGTTAGTGGCTGGGGTGTTGCTAAGCTGGAAGAGTGGCACAAGAAGACTTATTTAAAATTCAAAGATTTGTTCATAAATTTTGAAGTTTTTCTTTGTCTGAGAGACAACCACCTTTCAATCAAACAGTGAAAAATATTTCTTTTTACTGTTCTTTTGAAGTGTGGTTGTCTCACCCAAAACAAAACACCAAAATTTATTTTTAATATACTTATTTAAATTACAGTTGGAAGCTATTATATAGACAACACTCCTTCATTGTTGTGTGCGTTGGTGTTCCAAAGAAAGTGCATTTGTAAGATTCAGGAATATGACGGAGCGTGTTTTAAATTATCTGGAAGAAAACAATCAACTGCCAATTAAGTGTTTGCTTCTCAAGAATCTCGTGTTTCGTTTCTCCTTATCATCGATCTCCTACATAAGAATAATCTTTTTTGACCTAATTATTTTTAGCTTTCACTCCTCTTCTCTCGTTCATTTTC
>BMAU01003210.1:0-21426 GCA_019973935.1 Trichonephila clavipes
TTGCATTTAGTTTAAACGCACACACACACACACACATATATATATATATATATATATATATATATATATATATATATATATATATATATATATATATATATATATTAAATTGCACTTAGCAAGCACGAAAATTAAAATAAATATATTTTAATTGCCTGATTTCATTTACATTTAAAAAAGTAGTATTTTAATTTTTATCTTAATTTTCAAATTAATTCCACTTTTCCAAATTCTCTTTTTTATGGTTTACACACAGTACGCTGTTTCTACGTATTTTTTATTACGCAATTAATTTTTCTCGAAATAGTTGCTAATTTTGCTAATAGTTGCTAAAACAGCAAATTTCCAAGAAGAATAAATAAGCTAAGTGACCCTGCACACCTTAGACTCTAATTAAACCGTTGCCTACTCATAAATTAAAAATGATATATAAGTTTTTACTACCGTTACGAACTCTGAAAAATAAGTAATAAGATTAATTACTTTTAGGTAGCATGTTTAATTTATTCTTCATCTGAGAAAACTGGAATCATGATATACAACAAAGCGCAAATATCAAACACATTTCATTTTTTCACAATCAATTTATTTTATATCAATTTGAGTATAAAAGTTACTTAAAGAATTCAAATTAATGAGTACGAATATGTTTCAGATTTAATTCAACGTAGATCATTACTTTGAAAATTATATGCTCATATAATATTATCGAGTTTTTTTTCCAGGTATAGAAGTTTAAGTTGGCATTACTTTCCAAGATGGCGACCGATTTAACAGCTTTCAAGTGATTTATTCTCAGTTTGGTTTGACAATTCATCAAAACGATCATCAAGCAAGGCGTAGATTCGTCAAATGGCCCAAAACGAGATTGCCGTTGTTCCCGATTTTCATAAGCGAATTTTGTTTAGCGATGAAGCGCACTTCTAGTTGAATGGCTACGTCAACAAACAAAACTGCCGCATTTGAATGAAGCTAATCCACAAGTGTATGTGTGGAAACACCGTTACATCCATAAAAACTGACTGTTTGGTGCGCTTTATGTGCTGGTGGAATCCTTCTTCAAAAACGATGAAGGCCACAACGTTACTGTCAATGTTGATCGGTATAGAGCAGTGCTTCTCAAACTGTGGCGCGATGACCTTACGAGGGGGCGAGCATATCGAAAATAAAAGATTTAAAAAATAATTAGTTTACTGGAATGAATTAAAACAAAATACTTTCAGACATAATAAAAAATGCACTTTTACTCTGATATAATTTATAGGCGATATTAAGCCATCAAAAATAAAAACTTCTTCAATACCTAATTAGCTATCTTTGATCCTATAACCAAATAAAAAAAAAACTTTTATTTGATTTGCTGTCATCCTGCGATGAGAGATTTTTTTATTACGCTTTTTTTTTTATATAACCTAACATACTACTCTTTCAGAGAAAAACAGATCCCGGACCCAGAATCGAAAAACTTTAGGAACATAAAAATTCATCACTGTCATTATTTTTTGAAATACTGCTCATTATAGCTGTAATCTGTTTGACCTTCTAAGTTCTTGGTACAGTTAGTTATGACCCCTCTCTTATGTGTTCTCTGTTGCGCTTTTTTTTTTCATGCAAAAGAGTTTTATGAAATTTGGAAAACCACGGAGAGCACACACACACACAAGCACATGAAGGATTACTTGGCCAAGACATATTTTTATAAATATTCTCTATGTATAAAGCATAACGAAAAACGTTTCACACAATTTTTTAGCAGTAACATACATATTATCATAATGAATATACTTTTACCCGGAAGTGGTCGCGCGGGACACACAGATTATGAAATCGTTAATTCTGGGAAAACTGTTTATTTATTACCAAAGAAAAATTGAAAAGTCCTTGAAAGTAGGTAAGTAAACTTTCTCTTAGTTAAATTATTCACTGGAATCACGATTTGTATCGTGTACAATAAAATAATTATAAAAAAGGATTGGGGTGACTCAATAACCCTGACCGTATCGAGTGCGCGCCTGCTCCCGTGTTAAAACATGGTGTTATTATCATGGTGGTGTTAAACATCCCGTGTCTTTTCGCTTTAAATATTAAAAATAATACAATTATTCTTCATCGATATTTTATATTATTGATCATTATTTAACATCAGTGGCGCACACAAGGGGGGTCCGGACCCCTCCCAAAGCCCTTGATTTTTTCCGATTGATTATAATTCTAAGTTTATAGTACGCAAAATTTAGTTAAGTATTTTTATTAATGATTAATTTATTAATTAATGCTAATTATTTATTCAAGAATTAGTTCTTTTACTGTGTTTTGTTCCCGAAAATCGACAAAATCAAAAGGAACCTGATACAAGATTGGTGAACTTTCGACCCCGGACCCCCTTGAAAAATTCCTGTGTGCGCTACTGTTTAACATCAATTATAAATGCTAATTATGTGAGGCTTAAAATTACAATTCGCTTAAAACTAATTATAATTTGAGCAACGATTTAAAAAAAAAATCATTTTACGTTTTTGTAAACATTGTCGAGCACTTGGCTTTGCTTCCCTTTGCAATTCGGCTATTATATCAATAACGTTTTATTTTCTTATAAATGAACTCGAGCAAAGAGCGGGCACTTCAGCCGGTTTACTTTTAATGTATCAGTGCTGCACAGAATATATTATAACTAATTAATTAATACTAAATTAAGAACAAGTTTAATAAGTATTAATGACGTCCATGAACTTGTCTTGGAAAGCAAAGTTTTTATAAGGAATGCTTTTATTATTAGAAATTGACTCTCTGAGTTCTTTTTCTATATTTGGCAGATATCTATATTTTGTCTTCTAAGCAGCTACCGCATTTTTGTAATATGTGCAATTTAAATATTAGAGAAAGGAAAAATAACATAATAATTATCCTATTATTTTATTTATTTATTTATTTTGCTTAAAAGTAGTATACAAAATTTAATACTTATGTTACTAATTTGTATGGTTTATAATTAAGATCGCCTATTGTAGCTTTAGCGTCAAAGTGCATTATTATTGCATTCAGTACATTATTAATGTATAAGGGGGCGCGAAAAAATTGTGATCGAAAAGGGGGGGCGCCAGTATTGAAAGTTTGAGAAGCACTGGTATAGAGCCATGATTACTAACTTTTCATTCCTGAATTGAACAATCATGATGTCCAGGAGCTGTGGTTCCAACAAGACGGCGCAACATGTCACACAGCTCGTGTCACAATCGATTTATTGAAAGACACGTTTGGTAAACCGCCTAATTTCCCGTTTTGGACCTGTGAATTGGCCTCCAAGATCTTGTGATTTAACACCGCTAGACTATTTTTTTTGTGGGGCTATATAAAGTCATTGGTCTATGCGGATAAGCCACAAACGCTTGATCATTTGAAGACAACATTCGCCGTGTTATTGCCGATATACGGCCACAAATGTTGGAAAAAGTCATCGAAAATTGACGTCCAGATTGGACTACATCTGAGCCAGCCGTGGTAGTCCTATGCCAGAAATCATATTTAAAAATGTAATGCCACAAGATTATCTTTCGAATAAAAAAAAAAAAAATTCATGTCAATCGAATAATACATCGTTGTTTTATTGCAATTTAAAGTTCTATACCTCTAAAAAAAACACCCTTTATTATAAATATGTTAACTTTAAATCAGAATGATTTTAAAGATAACAGATATATGTTAAACGAAATTAAATATTTCTTTAAAACTTCAAATATTTTTAAAGACAATTTTTTCTCTTAAAAAATTCATTATTACCTTAAGAGTTCTTATGTTATTTTTTTTAAAAGAATCATACATTTGCAATAAAATTGTAAGTGTTTCGTCACATAAATTTTCTAGAAAAACTTATAATTATTATTAGATATTTTAAATGAAAACAACAAAAAATGCGACACCTAAAAATCGTACTTAGTTTATTACAGAAACATTTATAATTAATGAGAAATTACAATTCAAATTTTATTTTGAAATTCATCTTTTGTAATCCATCATCAAGTCCTTAATAATGAAGCTTAATTTTAACATACTAATCTTTAAATATTCTATATAATGAAAACGATATGATAAAAGTTTTTCTGTGCCTTTTATTAGAATATATTATAAAGAAAAGGAAATTAATTTCCATTTTTCTGGGCATTCAACAATTCTTTTAAAATAATTTTCGTTGCGGTCGCGTAAGCTAGCACTTAAGTATATATAATTTGTATGTTAGGTATCTCACGGGGGGTTAATTTTGTCTCGAGAGCTAAAAATATAAGCAATTTTCAAATAGATATAATTCTCTGAACTTAAAACTAAATAATTATATTCTCTTACACATTAGTTACAAAGAAATAATGTTTCAGAAAAGCGTAAAATGTTTAAAATATAATTTTAAAAATTATAGGCATATGAAAAAAAGAAACATTTTTGGCAATAAGAATTAAGTAAATTTTATGTTGCGCATGATATTTTCTAAAATATTAGTCTCTGATGCATCAAATTTTAAAGAGTTATAAAAATGTATCATACTGCTTAAACCCTCTCTAATTTTAGCACTACATATATTTTTTTTTGAAAAATTTGAAAAATATTTGATTCTTTTTTTTTTTTTTTTTAAAAATTCAAAATTGAAATTTTAAAAAAATTTTAAAATTGTTACTTATTAGTATATTTATATTAAAAGGTCACAATGAGGTAAGGATATATTTAACTTTATAAATCAACTTATTGCTAGTAATTAGAGCTATTATTTTAGAAAATATCATGCGCAAACTTAATTAATATTTCTTACAGAAATGCTTTTTATATTAATATGCTTAGAATTTTTAAAATTGTGAATATATTTTAAACATTTTGCAACTTTTTGAAACACCATTCCTTCATAAATAACGTGTAAAAAGAATCGAATTATTTGATTTTAACCGCAAGGAATTGGATCTAAAAAAATTTATTTATATCTTCAGCTCTAGTGACAACATTAACACCCCGAGACTTCTTAGAATATAAAAGTAGCATTTTAAAATACTTCCCTTCCATCTAATACTTCTTAAAAATATTCTACAGCTCGAGTATAAAATTGAAAATAATTTATTGACGCATTCTGTATTATTTGAATTTAGAACCTCTTACCCTAGCTACTATATGTTTCTAAAAAAAAATATAATTCTTAAAGCATTTTCAAGATATTGTATGGTCAATTTCTATTAATTTTTAAACAAGTACTCAAATTTATTTTTAACTTATCTAAAAAGCCTTTCAATGAGTAGGAATTTTGCATTTATTTTGATGTCATGATTTAAATTATGATTGACATTCTCTTCTTCAGCTGATCCAATGTATTTGAAAAGTATATTGGCATCAGCGTAGTAATTGTTTTAGAAGTTTACTTTTTTAATTGTATTATAGTTCACAGTGTTCATTGTTCAAATGCATTAATATTATCTTAACGGTTTCTGTTGTCCTTTAAAATAAGTAATTTATCTGTACCGATAAAAGAAGGAGCCCATCTCTGTGTATGTATGTGGTGTAAAAACTGCAACAGAAAACACAGATGCGTGAAATTTTTGACACTGAAAACATATGTGATGATGGCTTGGATTTCAAGATATCTTCTCAAAATTCACTTTACATTCTTAGAAATTCAATTTTAAGAGAGTCTTTATAGATTAGGAAATATTAATTTATTTCTATCTCTGTGTGCGAGGATTTATACTCATGCAATTTCTCAGAGATTTTTACATATTTTCAATACCTTTTACTTACTATTATGTTTATTATTTTATCATATATATATATATTACCGTTAAAGTGTGAAATCCGTTATCTCATCGAATAACTAGGTATTTCATGAAATAACTAGACAAATCAGTTAAAGGATATTAAATTATTGAACTCTACGATTAAATTAGGTATTCTATAGAATAATGATTACTTGATCGTTAACGAATGAAATGCCGCATTTTAGAAAGTTCTTTGAACCTGTTCCAGCTGCTTTAAGCAGGATTTTTCCGATTAGGAACTAGGTATGGCCGAATAAAACAATTATACTCTATATCTCAGTTCAGTATATGTCAACGAGAATTAATTTCCATTGAAGAAGTTCCAACTATTGACACACGCTTCGATATTTTGCAATTGTGTAATGGTAAAAAGTGGGCTTGTTCCAAAAAAAATAAGCAGTCCAATCCACAGTCTCACCACAGCAATGCTTGATTAAATAAATAATGAAAAGAAAAACAAATGTATCTCGTAAAATTAAAATTAATATTCTCTTACATTTTTGTTATAAAAAATTTTATACAATGTTTCTTATGAAGCAACGGTTTTTCTTCACAGCCTATATTTTAGTTGATAATATTTAAATATAATCTATTTTTTCAACACATATTCTTGTTTCCTCTTTTTGTGTTAAACCAATTTTAGCAATATGAACAATAATAAATTATAGCACCTGCTTTCCCTTATTATTTATCAATTATTCATCAGCCAAACAGATAAAATGTTTTTTCGGGAGAATTTAGCCATCTATGATCAATTAATTTATAATATATCGTTGAAATTGTTTATTTTTCGCTTTAATGGTCTATCCTTAGTTATTTCATAAAACAACTAGGTAAAGTAGGAAATGTTTCATCTATTATATACTTTAACTGACTTGCCGAGTTATTTAATGAAGTACCTAGTTATTCTATGAAATAACTGAATCATGCACTCTAGCGGTAACATATATACCAAATAAATAAATATAAGAATAAAGAAAAATTATCACAAAATTAGTATAAGAAGAAACATCAGTAACAAAAAAAGATACATTGCGGTCATGTAATATTTAGAAGGAAATTCATCATAATGTTTATAAATAATTCAAAGATTAAACATAAAAAGTTTTTTTATAGAAATTTAAAATTCGCTGTTATGGAACATGCGTTTTGTATAAAAAAATATGCCATAAAACATTTTCTTCAAAAAAAAATAAGCATGAATAAAGTCTACACGGTTTGTAAAGTACCATAATACTAATGCCATTTATTGATGCTTTTTTAGCGTAAAAGCTCATCTTTTCTCGACACATTCTTATAAATTTTATTTCAGTTTCAAATAAAGAGAAATATCTCTAGTTTATATTAAATATTATAAATTTAAAAAGATATTTGAGAGAGAGAGAAAAGAAATGCGAAGTTGCTTGAAACTTCATAAATGCATATATGAATTTTGCATTCTGTCTGAATTCAATAAATTACCTTAAAATTTATGAAAATAGTTTAATTTCCGTTGAATTCAACAAAGAAACAGAAGATTTTTTGAAACTTAATATCAGTACCCATGTATAAAAGAGAGAGAGAGATTAGCTGAATTTTTAGAACATTTTTCAGTATATATTGGTTTTATTTCTTTTGTTATAATGTCAATTTTTACTTAAAATATCAAGTGTAAATTAGAATCGTTACTATAGCTCATATACTAATTTTTTTGTTTCAATGTTTTAAGAGTATATTTTTACTGTAATACTTCTACTGCAAATTCATTTCTAACCTAAGCACGTTCTAATGGTACAATTTTTTACTCTGGCTTAACAAATATTTATTTTTAATCTAATGTTCCTATCGTCAATCCTTACATTGCATGTTTCTCAAATGCGTCTTCCAATGCGTTTATTGATTTATTGCTGACAGTTCAATTTGCGCTCCAATAAATACTTTTTATGTAATAGCAGACTACATACTTCCTAAAATTTAAAAAAGAAAATACTTGCTGAAAAATAAGAAGATAAAAATCATTCTTCAATAATAATTTATTTCCGTATTCATTTTTTTTTCATCCTAATAATTAATAGTAAAATATATTTTTATTTTTTCTTAGACGGAAATATTCTTGAAAGATTACTTTAAATACTTTACTACAATATTATTTTAAAATACATATAAATTTAAAAATATCATTACTTCTCATTTATACTTTTCCTAGGCATTACAAAGATTGATAAATATCCAGCTGATTTGTATACATACATTTCTAAATGACTGTTATTAATAAACTTCAGAAAGAATAAATAATAAAAATTCTAGGACATATATGCATTATTTAGAAGAAAGAATGGTGTTTCTTATTATCATTGAGTATTTCATTCACAATAACAATTACTTATTCATTCAACATATTCCCTTTGTAGTATAATTTCTTTAACTATTGATTTTTTTTTACTTTAAGATGGATGGGTGACTAAGAATGTGAAACGTAAAAAAAGCCTTTTGAATTATGCTGGGAGAAAATTGATAGGTTTCATTGAATGCGAGATATATCATTCGACTGATTAAATGACTGAGGTTATCTTGAATTAATTTATGTTCTCTATTCCTTTCAAAGGAGTTGGTATTCAAAAAGAATCTGTTTATTTTCCATATATAAATGAAGTGTATATCGTAATATATTGCAATTTTGCCATCCGTATTTATTTTGGACAGTAAATAATGTTAAGATATCATATCAGAGTCGCTTTGATTTTTTAACAAGTAATCTCATTAAACTGAAAAATATCTTCAACAGCTATTGAATTAAAAGATATTGGTTTTTGCTTTTTACTGACGAAAAAAAAAAACATTTTTAATGTGAAGGAATTCACTAAGTACTTTTTAAACAAGTGTTTCAACATTTCTAATATAAATTAAAGTTGATGATCAATGATGAAGTCTTATTTTCTTGATAGTTTTATTGTACTTGTGTTTTGGGTAAATTGCATTTGATCACTAGCAACTTCCTTGCTATTTGCCACGCGTAACAATACTAATGGTTTGAAAAATCTCTATTGAAATATAATTAACAAAAATCTGGAAGAACATTATTTGAATTCTGCATTTAACTCGCAGATATTTTTATAAGCTTTATTTTATAAAAAAAAAAATTTCTATTCATTTGAACCCATAAAATAATCACTTAAGTAACAAAAAGCCTGTGATCCAAATGAATATTAATATTAACGCATTTTTAAAGAGGGATGGTCTTAATGTTTCATTCTATATTATTATTGGGTTGTTCGGAAAGTAATTTCGTTCTTTCCCAACAGAGGATTTAATTGTATTTTTTTCACCTAACTTCACATTTAAGCCGTATAATTTTATATGCTTTGAGAGCTCATATAGCAGGGCTTGTGTGTGAAAAATTACAATTAATTCTACGCAGTAGTTTTTGGTTGGTGCCCTTTTAAATATGGAGAGAGATAAGCAGCATTTTCAACATATCTTACTGTCTTACTACGGAAAGGGTAAAAATGTTGTTCAAGCCAGAAAGAAATTGACCGATGTGTATGGAGAAGGTGTGTTGACAGTACGCTAGTGCCAGAACTGGTTCGCTAAATTTCGATCCGGCAATTTTGATGTCGAAGATGCGCCACGTTCGGGAAGGCCGCTTGAAGCTGATAAAGACGCGATAAAGACATTAGTTGATGCGAACCGGTGAATAACAACACGTGAGATCGGATTGAGGTTAAATTAATCAAATTCAACAGTTTATGACCACCTGAAAGGCCGGGATTATCCTCGAAGCTCGATGTATGTGTTCCCCATGTTCTCACAGAGAGAAATCTGTGTCGCCGCATTGACGTCTGCGATTCGCTTCTCAAACGTCACGAAAATTATCCGTTTTTGAAGCGCATCATCACTAGGGACAAAAAAGGTCATGAAGCAAAAAGATGAACTGGCTCAATCCCTTTCCATAGCCGATATTCACCAAAAAATGTGATGCTGTCTGTTTGATGGGATTTTAAAGGAATCGTTTTTTTTTTAGTTTTTACCACATAACACAACGATTAATTCGGAAGTTTACTGTCATCAGCTGGACACATTGGATGATGCAGTTCAACAGAAAAGGTCAGAACTAATCAACAGGAAAGGTGTAGTGTTTCACCAAGACAACGCGAAACCTCACACAAGTTTGGTCACTCGCCAAAAGCTTTTACAGCTTCAATGGGATACAATGCCACACCTACCATATTCTCCAGACCAGGCACCATCGGATTATTATTTGTTCTGGTCACTTCAAAATTTTTAGACGGTAAAACTTTCACCTCAAATGAGGAGGTCAAAAACCACCTCGATCAGTTTTTTGCCAGCAAAGATCAAACATTTTATGAGCGTGGAATCAAGCTACTACCAAAAAGATGGCAAAAGGTGTTGGACCAGAGAGAAAGGCCACTATATAATTTAATAAAGTATTTGTTTATTATACGAAAACTGTCTTTCGTTTCCACAAAATAAAAACGAAATTACTTTCCGAACAACCCAATATTTAATATTTTGTTATTATATACACACTCATGTCCAAAATTAAAGTCACTGCCACGGTTTTCGACATAATTCTCAATTGCTCTCCATAAAATTGGTAGAATTTGTATTTTACATGTTTTGGGGGACGGTCAGTCAACCTTCTATTTAGGATAAGAAATTGTTTAATGTTAAATTTTGCAGAACTACTGAATTGAGACTGTTTAGGCATCTGGCAATTTCCTCTGCAATTTTGTGAATATTGCATTAAAACAAACAAATTAGCATATCTGCAGTGAGAATGTGCTCTCATAATCGGTTGGATAATTTCTTGGGAAAGAGAACTGTTGGTAGACTTGACGCTTGCTAATCGCAAGTGGAGGTTTCTTCACACAGGAACTTGCCCTTAGCCAACCAAAGCTAGCAGACCTCCAGCGTTTCCCAGGAAAATCAAACCCCAGAACCTTCCTCTGCTCCTGCTATTCAGACCAGAACTGGTCATCAACAACTTCAGATCTGAGAATTGAACTTCTCCAGAATATCAGACCTCAATGGTGGGAGGACATTGGGAACCTGAGATCTAGGAGAGCTTCCACTACCAGCGCCATCTGAAAATGGGAAATTGGTCCCAAGAACCCATAGAGAACAATACGCTTAACTTTACCAAAACATTTAAATTTGCTTAGATATACTTCACTCAAAGATTCAAGCAGCCTTTTCATTTTGAAGCAAGTCATTTTCTTCATATTAAGAACATTACATCAACTCACCACCCGTTTTTTTAAGGAGAAGGCGGGTAAGAAGTTTTTAAAGTTTACTCCTTAAGAATCAATATTCATATAAAGCCCACGGTATATGGAAAAATCACGAAGAGTGAAATTTTTACAAGCTTTAACACACACACACAAAAACTGCGTTACGCTGTGTTCTGCACATGCAATACGTTGCTGTCGGATGAAAAAATGACTGTTTTTCTTCTTTTTTAAAATTACGATCATTCTTTTCCTACCAAAATCAAACAAAAAAATTACATAATCGGAAAGATCACTTATTTTGCCAAGATACAGTATAACTTAACAAAATGAAATTTTGCATTTTTTACGATATTTTCTAAAATGAGCCAATATTGTAGCTTTTTATGAAAACAGTTTTTCAATCGTTCTGTACGAATTTCTTTCCCTCATAATGTATCTAAATTATGTACTTAAAAGTTCATACTTTGTTATTTTCCAATCAGTGATTTAAAAATATAAAATAATGAATTTCCTTTTTTTTCTTGCAATTTTTCAAAAATTTCTCGAAATTTTTGAATTTTTGAAAAAATTTCTCGAATTCATACTAAACAATGAATAACTTCGTTATTAAAAAACATAACCACACTAAACTTCTTTTTCAAGTGTTAAACGTTGTTATCTAAGTTTTGTTCAAATATTGAAAAAATTGCTTAAAAATTACTGATTTTAAAAGAAATTTTGTGTTTTTGTCTAATACCATTTTTACAAGAAATTATTTAAATAGTTTTTTTCTTATATTTTTTGTTTAAAAATTATCATTATTTATTATCTAGGAGGAAAATTTAGGGAGTATATTTTACAAACTAAGCCCTCAAAAAAAAATTAAAACTTTAAAAAAAAAATTAGCAAACTACATTTACTAGCGTTTTTCTTTTTAGCGTAATCGGCGTCAAAAACCGCTTTTTGTACCAAGTGACACTTCATGCCTTAGCTCTTTTGGCAAAAAAAGTTGGCTATAGCAACTAAAAGTCATAAAAGTGTATTTAATACTGTTGTCTTCATTTGTAATTATTTCTGGTATAGCACTGGGGACGACTAGGTATGATACAACTATTGATGTGATGTTTTCACTATTCGTGAATCACGTATCTACCGACGTTCACGTATCATACTTAGGTTACTACAAGCCTCTAGTAACAGTGATTAATAATGCCAAGAGAATGTAATTAATACTCACAAAGATATTAACCCAGTACTTCTCAAACTTTTAATATTTGCGATCTAATTTTCAATCATAATTTTCATCGAACCCTCCCCCTATTCAATAACACAGTATTCGAATACAATAATAATTTACCTTTATGCCAAAACTAAACAATATGACCTTTATTATAAACTGTACAATTTATCTAGATAACTATTAAATTTTGTATGTGTTACTTTTTAAGTAATAGATATATTAAGTAAGTTACTTTCAAGTAATAGGATAGATATCATACTACTTTTAATTTTTACATTATAACAGATTGAAATAAATATGCATCATATATCGTATTTTTTATTATGTCAGAATGCATTTTGTTTTGCACCCTTTCAGTAAATTAATAAGTTTTTTTCAAAAATAATTTTTTTAATTTTTACATGATTGCGCTCCACCATGTATATTTATAACACCCCTAGAGGGGTGCACCTCACAGCGCACAATTTGAGAATCGCTGTATTAATAGTGAAATAAATCAACCTTCTTAACAATGTACTCATGTACTATAAGTAACATATATTTATGTATTATGTAACATAATTATATATCTATATATATATATATATATATATATATATATATATATATATATATGTGTGTGTGTGTGTGTGTGTGTGTGGGAGACAACAAGGGGTCCAAGACATGTTTGTCTTACTTCACATTTATTTTAAAACTTTAACAAAAATTAATTAAAAAGGTAGATATTTTTACAGATAAGTTTGACGATGATATTCAGAAGGTAACGCCTGCTCGCGCACCTCTCGCGTTCTCCTTTCTCTCTAATGTCCAAGAGTTTTTGTTCTGCTTTTACTAGTTCAAAAGTTTTCGTTTCAGTTTCAATTCATTGCGCCTGCGCGCGAAGGCTGCTTGGTTTTGGCTGCATGCTACAACGGCCATTCTGACCGTACGCTGTCCGCAGCGGTATTTCCATGGAGACCAGAGGAGAATCTGAAACATAAAAAAAACGGAACAGACAAGGACTATACGACAAATATATAGAGATTAAACATATCATAATTTTTCTGAACTAGACAGTTTCTCCATCATGTGAAGGCACCTCTTCGACATCCGGAAGGTTCCACAGGAAAACATTGTTTTTCACAGGCATAAGAACGTCTTTTTTAACAAGTTGATCTTTGGTTGAACGCATCGATATTTTCCTCTGTAGAGTTCTGGACGTCTGTTCAAAACGATTTATCTTTTTCCTTCGCTTCCACTGCCAAGGCTCAAAAATTTTTCGGAGCAACACAAACCGTCGATGTTCACTCTTCATAGGTAAAGGGTTAGGTGAGCGGGAGATAAATTCCACGGAACTCGTTTTCATGGCACCATTGGCTTTCTTACACAATACTATAGGTGAACAATAATCAAAAACACTCTCTTTTATAATACCTTGTCGTAACCAATCATCAATTTGATTGTTTACCTGTAATTTCTCAGAACAAGATAAATGTCTGGCTCTCTGACACACAGGAATATCATTTTTCAATTTAATATTCATTTTTAACTTAGTACTCTTAATTTTATTACATTTATAATCCTTAATTAGAGAACTCAAATCATTTCTAGTATTAAAGTTTTTAACATATGGCAAATCATAACTAGAGTTTTCTATCACATTTGAAACAGAAACATTTGGAAAAGAAACACCATAATCTGCACTCAAAGAGGATTCACTTTCACTTAATAAAACATCGCTCTTTGCGTGGCCTAGTTTTTTTTATTTCAGAATATACACTGGGATGTATAATAAATTCTTCGGTCAAGGTCGGTGATATCGCCGTTCGAACACTTATACCGGGAGAATGTTGATCAAGAGAAATATTTATGGGTTTAACTTCTACCATACGCTGTTCGCCAAAACATGAACTTAATGTTATGATTTCTTCGGAAGGTGTTTGCACTCTAATTAGTGAGGAATTTAAAACTGGGATCTGGCAACCTGAATCGATCAAGGCTGTTACGGGTTGATTTTCCACAAAAATGTTTACATATTGAAGATTTGCGCATTCATCGCTATTTTGTTTTTCGCTCTCGATATTCAAAGTATTCACGTTTATTCTATTATGGATGTGGTCGTTAGATTCTTTAGGTTTAAAACGCTTCTCACAGTCTCTTGCGTAATGAGATGAATCACCGCATATATAGCAATTTTTATTTTCTCTTTCAAGATATTGGGGATAGTTCCCTTTAATCTTTGTTTTAAAGTTTTGTGATCTATTTTTAAAGGGGTCTTGGGTATATCCATAAGTAATGGGAATTTCTTTATGTGATCCGTTTTTAGATGAAATATAAATATCGCACTCTTTAGCTAAATCGATAGGCCTAAACCAATCTTCTGCTTCTCGAATGCCAATATGAGTTGCAGTTTCCTTATTTAAAGTTTCAAATAATTTATCAGAAATTATAAGATCACATAGAGATTCAAAGGAATTAACTTTTCTTAACGAACAATAATATTGGAAGTTTACCGTCGATCTTGCAGCAAATTGGATGTATGTCTCGCCTGATGATTTTACAGCATTTTTAAATGAGTTTAAACACTCGCGAGGGGTTAATTGGAATTCTCTGAGTACTATAGATTTTAGTTTTTCATAGTCATTTAATTCCTCTTCTTTAATATACAGTAAGACGTTATGAGCTCTTTTCGCCCAGAAGATTTATTAAAATTTCAGGTTTATATTCGTCATTTATTTTCTTGGTTAAAAATGCGCGTTCTAATGATTGGAAGAACAGATTAAAATTTTCAGATCTGGTGGGAACAGGAAGAGATAAAGTCCTAATACTGTTTATCATATTTTCTATGTTAGTTTCGAACTGTTTTTCTTCGACTTTAGCTGCAGGATTTAAACTTAATGCTTTATTTTTAGCCGTTTGAAGTTCGACTTCTTTTTCTAATTTTGCTAACTGTAGTTTCGCGAGCTCAATTTTCTGTTTTCCTAAAGTTACCTCTCTTTCGTTTCGCGATACTCTCTCATCTATACAGTTTTGAATTAAAGTTTTAACGAAATCTGGATCACTTTCAAATGTACTACTGTTCTCAATTTTAGTCTTTAGTATAGCAATAGTGTCCGTGCTCTCCACAGAACCGTCTAGATCCTCAGCAACTCTTATGAGATCCTCTTTAAGAGCGTTTTTATACATTTTAGAAAATATGGAAAGATCCTACCTTTTTTTTTTTTCTGGCTCCCTTGTTGCTCGCACGTACGATGTATCCAATAAAAACGTTGATTCCACTGATTTCACCTCTTCGCAGGTAATATAGTTGAAATTGTTCGAATTGACACCTCTTCGCAGGTTATGTCTTGAAATTGTAGTTCCGGCCTCTACACAGGCGGATTATTCACACTGAGTTAGTTCCAACCTCTACACAGGCGGGATTTTGAGGGTTCGTTGAAAAATACACCTCTACACAGGTTATTTTGTTATTTGTTCGACCTCTACACAGGCGGAATGAAGTTGAAAGATTCAACCTCTACACAGGTTGAACGAAGTTTCCGAAAAATGGCGGCGCGTCTCCTCCACGGACGGCTTTTTTTTTTCACGTTCCAAATTTTGATCAAAATCGAAATTTTTTCAATCCCGGCCTCTACACAGGCGGAATTTTCATGCTGAGTTCAAAACTCTACACAGGTTGAACGAAGTTTCCGAAAATGGCGGAGCGTCTCCTTCACGGACGCTTTTGTTCATTGTCCAGATTTTGGTTCAAAATCGAAATTTTATCGATCCCGGCCGAGCCTCCATAATTTGTGGGAGACAACAAGGGGTCCAAGACATGTTTGTCTTACTTCACATTTATTTTAAAACTTTAACAAAAATTAATTAAAAAAGGTAGATATTTTTACAGATAAGTTTGACGATGATATTCAGAAGGTATAACGCCTGCTCGCGCACCTCTCGCGTTCTCCTTTCTCTCTAATGTCCAAGAGTTTTTGTTCTGCTTTTACTAGTTCAAAAGTTTTCGTTTCAGTTTCATTCATTGCGCCTGCGCGCGAAGACTGCTTGGTTTTGGCTGCATGCTACATGTATATATATATATATATATATATATATATATATATATATATATATATAACAGAATCAGTATGAAAAATGTGAATAGTATATAGAAAACCCATGCATAGTTTCAGTAATAAAGGGTGTTTTTTTAGAGGTATAAAACTTTAAATTGCAATAAAACAACGATGTATTATTCGATTGACATGATTTTTTTTATTCGAAAGATACTCTTGTGGCATTACATTTTAAATATGATTTCTGGCATAGACTGCCACGGCTGGCTCGGATGTAGTCCAATCTGGACGTCCAGTTTTCGATGACTTTTTCCAACATTTGTGGCCGTATATCGGCAATAACATGGCGAATTTTGTCTTCCAAATGGCCAAGCGTTTGTGGCTTATCCGCATAGACCAATGACTTTACATAGCCCACAAAAAATAGTCTAGCGGTGTTAAATCACAAGATCTTGGAGGCCAATTCACAGGTCCAAAACGTGAAATCAGGCGGTCACCAAACGTGTCTTTCAATAAATCGATTGTGACACGAGCTGTGTGAAATGTTGCGCCGTCTTGTTGGAACCACAGCTCCTGGACATCATGATTGTTCAATTCAGGAATGAAAAGTTAGTAATCATGGCTCTATACCGATCACCATTGACAGTAACGTTGTGGCCTTCATCGTTTTTGAAGAAGGATTCCACCAGCCCATAAAGCGCACCAAACAGTCAGTTTTTTCTGGATGTAACGGTGTTTCCACATACACTTGTGGATTAGCTTCACTCCAAAAGCGGCAGTTTTGTTTGTTGACGTAGCCATTCAACCATAAATGCGCTTCATCGCTAAACAAAATTCGATTATGAAAATTGGGAACAACGGCAATCTCGTTTTGGGCCCATTCGACGACAATTTGAAAGCGTTGTTCAAGCATGAGTCTATTCATGATGAATTGCCAAACCAAACTGAGAATAAATCACTTGATAGCTGTTAAATCGGTCGCCATCTTGGAAAGTAATGCCAACTTAAACTTCTATACCTGTAAAAAAACACTCTGTATATGCGATGGGTTTATTTACCATAATTGCCTACTATATAATCAAAGACAACCGTACTTAAGGAGTAAACTCCAGTCGTGCGTCAGAGCCGACACACACAGTTCTTTTCTTTCCCTGCTTATGTTTTTAGGAATCACTTTCAAGAATTAGAGTGAAAGTAATAGTCTTCCAACAATCCGCCAATACACATAGAAGATAGTCATTTTTCAATTATAGCGAGACATAAGAGGAATGCTATAATATTTCAGCTCTGTCATGAGTCGAACACACGAACCCGAGTTTCAAAGGTGACTGTTTCCGGAAGACATCATAAAATAGAGAAAAATTTGTAAAAAGACCTGTTCTTTGAGTCCCTCTCAGCTTTGCGAACAAGGGAGTCCATTTGAAAATGAAACAGAGGTCATAGAGACTGAAGCAGGGATCAATGAGTCACCTTTATCTTCACCGATGTGTTCCAGAGTTCAGCCTAACCAATCATTTTAACCGTACTTTCATATGGAGAGAACCAGAAACCCATTATTTTCAATGTTCCAGAAATCGACCATTACGGAAGCGGAAGCTCGATGGTTTGGGAAGGCATCATATTGAATGGACTCCCCACTTCTTAAACCTTTGAGAGGTACTTTGGCTTCTGTGAAATATAGAGATGATGACATGGAGCCTTATGTTCACCTTTCATTGGTGATGTTGGCTCTGATATTCGTCGGATGGATTAGTCAGTCAAATCTCCAAACCTTATCCCTGTAGAGCCTGCCCTCTCTCTATGTGGAGGATAATTGCAATTCACAATCCTCTCCGATAATCATCCAAGGCGTCAAAACAAATTTGCTAAACGAGTGGTATGAATTGCAACAGGAACTCATAAATTCCCCATAATTCAGTATATAATCATATTTAAAAATGTATATTTGTAAAAATGGACCATACCCCCTGTGGCACTCGACGTCTCAATGGCGGCATTCAATAATTGTAAAAGTAGGCTGACGTAAGCTTCTTTACTTGCTCACCCTAGCGATGATACACCCTCGTCCTTCTTAACAGATGCATCAGATATAGCAATCGGTGTGGGTTTTGAATAAACATGCTAATGATGGGCTACTACCACTTGCATTTTTCTTGTAAGTTAACCCTACCGAAAACAATAACAGTGACTATATGATCTAGAGTTATTCGAAAGCTTATTGTGCTGTTCGCCACTTCCGCTATTTTCTGAAAGGCAATTACAATTTTTGAAATCACAAATCACTTAGTTTTCTTTCCGTCAAAAGACAGGCAAATGCTCTCTCCGTCAGACTAAACACTTTGATTTTTTGGTCCAATTTCCAACGGATATCTGACACATCTCAGGTGATTCAAACGTTATTGCTTATACTTTTTCTCGTATTTCTGAGATGCAATTACCTTCCGAAATAGATTACGAGTCTATGGCTAGGATCAAGAGTCTGGTGATAGTTTTAAATCTTTTGCTGGAAAATTGTTCAGGATTGAAATTTATAATGATTGAACTTTCAAACGGTATTAAATTGATTTCTGACACTTCCACTAGAACCATATGACCATTTGTTCCCCTGAAATGCAGAAAATTGTTTTTCATAGTTTTTCTCACTATTTCATCCTGCTGGAAAGGCCACAGCCAAATTAATTAAAAATAGCTTCATCTTACCTTCTATACAGAAAGATTTTACCATTTTTCCCATCACTGTACTCGTATCTCTGTCAGTAAATCAAAATGTCGAGGCATTCACGGTCCTCAGTTGTGGACAATTTCCTCTCGTCTCCTCCAAATTCAATTATGTTTAGTTGGAAATATCTGCTTTACCAGGTGCTCACCCACTTCATTGGTTCTACGAGAATATTTACCATGATTATCATCCGGCTTCCAACGGGATGGTGGAAAATGTCCATCGTCGACTCAAAAACTCCATTACATGTCATGTTACTAAACGTTGGATCATTTCACTTCCTATAAACCTGTTGTGTATTCGTTCCTACCTAAAGGAAAATTTAATGACATCCCCACCCCGAATTACTGCACGCCAAAACTTTGAGTCTTCTAGGATAATTTTTTCGTACCACAAACGTCACCCTTATATATTTCAGTATTTGCCCAACTACTTCGTAAGACAATACAATCCTTGCAACCAGAGTTCCAGCTTCTAATCATTCCAAAAGTAAAATTTTTCGTCATAAAGAGTTAGTTAAAACGAGTAATGTTTTTGCACGCAGGGATACAATTCTTTAACCACACCAACAACTCTGCGATAGACCCAACAAAATGATATTCAGAACCAACAAATTCTTTATTTTGGACATCCATAGCCAGAAACAAACCATATCGATTGATCGACTCAAGCCAGCGTACTTTCTGAATAACGACTTGCACAAGCTGAACCTGTTATTCCTCCCACCAAAATACGAGATAGTCCTCAATATAAGACACTTCTTGGTTGAACTGTTCTATTCCGAATGGATCTTTCGGTATTGATCTAACCGACCTCCGGTTTCGAGGGAGCGTTAAATGCGGGACTACTATGAACTTTAGCCTGTATAGTATCAATTATTGCAATCTCTCAGCGATAGTTCAACTAAACCGTCTGATGATATTATATTTAAATACATTGTGATTTACGTTTTATGTTATTCTTGTAAAAAAATTTTTATTGAGCTACTTTGTCGTATCCTTCTTCATCGTTAATTAAAGAGATCTTGCATTCAACATCTACCATATACCCACATTCTCTATTAACCATTTTTTATATACTGAAACTGCTATTTCATACCCACCGACTCCGTTAAGTATCTAATTGCATTACATCAAATTTATTTGCATCAAAAAATTTCTTTAAAATTTGGTCAGTAGTTTAGTGATAATTGGCCAAATCTACAAACTCTTCTAAACTCTCCTCTAGCACACATAAACTTGGTACTCATTTATCGACCCACTGAAGGAATGAAAGGCTGTGTGTCAACCTTGCCCAGTCCGGGATTTGAACCTCACACCTGTGGGGCGGAAGCGTTATGCGCTACCACACGACCACTGTGCTTAGTAAATGAAACATACTCGTTGTAATTCAATTTAGTAATTGATCTACTTATGCAACCGACTCCATTAAAAATCGGCTAAAAAACTTTTTTATCACGTGAAGTATTTTTTTAAATAGTTTCAATGTTAATAAGATTAATTAAAATTATCTTTATAAAAGTTATAAAAATTATAATTTATAATAGAATAAATATATAATGAATTGCTAAATACGTACTGGATGATTAAAATTTGCCTTTCTTACTTTCTGTAAGACTCAGGAACATTTTTAAGAAATCGAGGAAGTTTTAACTAAATCGGCAGAAAGAGGAATTTCGATTAAATAAAGCTATAGTGTTCACTGCAGAAAAGAGTAGGAGAGTATTTACTCTGGAATACTTTAGATAGAAATATTACTTAAAATATTTATGATAGTTTAAAGTGAATATGATTTCAATAAATTTTTCGTGTATTTGCTATGCATTAATCTAAGTTAAATATACTTAATTTAATGTACAGTATATACTGCTGTTAAATAAACTGTTTTCATTAATTAGCATTCACATGTAGTATTTATTAACTTAATCATCATCTGCTGGGTTGCATTATGCGTAAAATAAATTATTTTTTTAATTTACTTCATCTAAATTAATGAAAAAAGAAATATTAAAAGTACTTTAATCTTTGCATGGGAGTAAAAATATATAAAATCCTAAATATTTTGACACTTTATACCTTCATTACAAAATTAACTTTAAACTTCTATCAATTTATTCAGTTCTTCCTTTTAGGAACGTTTGGTGCATGAAATATTTATTTAAACTTTGCGCTACGAAAAAAAATCACTTTTGATATGTTTTCATTTTTTTTCTCTCTCTCTCAGTGTCTTTTCCCCTCAGCCTATAAAATTTTTCTAATTTGTTGATATTTTTTTCAACATCTTCCAATTACGTTTCAGTAAGAGAAACATTTTCTTTCCTTTAAAAGTTATTTTTTTTACTGGGCTTTAATAAAATTATTCAGCAACTTACTCTTAGTTATCTTCATCCAGATTTTCATCAATAATTCTTCAAAAAAAATTATTACCATTACTTCAAATG